>PVIA01007267.1:0-85726 GCA_004024845.1 Tonatia bakeri
TAGAGTATTGCATAGGGAATATAGGCAATAATATTGTGAAAACTAGGTACGGTGCCAGGTGGGCACGGGAAATGTCAGGGGAAAACTTTGTAAACTATGTGATCATTATGCTGTATACCTAAAACTAATATAAAATAATATTGAATATAAGCTGTAACTTAAAAACAAAATTTTAAAATTCTTTTCAGAAAGGTTCCTAATGATTCAAAATATCAGATGTCACATGTTTTTTTAAATTATTGTTTTCTAGACAATTGGGCACTTCCACTAAAGTCATGAAATTGGGAATAAAAAGGAAAGGCACTCTGCAGGTGCATGACACCCTGTTCCCTGCTCTCCCGCACACGTAGGTCTAGACAGCAGTGGTGGACAGATTCTTTGGGAGAAACCCAGACCTGCCCTCCTTGCATCCCCCAAGACTTCAGGTGCCCCAGTCAGGGCTCCCGCTGGGGTGTTGTGTTTACTGATCTGCACCTGAGTGCAAAGTATTGTATTCTGTGCCCCGAAGTGCCTGAAAAAGATATTTGAGTCCAAAAGTTGACAAATGAAGGCTTCAGACCCAGTCACCTCAGGCAACGAAGGACGTGTTCGGAAAAGCCGAATGAAGCACTAAAATGTAGTGCCTTCCAGCCGCATCATCATTTTACCTGCATTGCATGGCTCGATACCAAAACCTCTTTCCAGTAAGTTGATTAAAAGCCCAGATTAGGTCTTGCTAAGAGAAAGTCTAAATTAATGTCAAGCTCCCTCGGATTTTTGTGTCCTTATTTTCAGAGAACTCTCCTGAGACAGACAGTGTAAGTCCATGAATAAGCTATTCAGTGAGGAAAGGCTTTTATGTATGCAAAGTATTTTAAAGACTCATTAAAACAATAGAGTTCGTGTCTTAATTTCAGTTGCAGTTTTAATTTCTATTTTTTAAACCAATTTTCAACCCAGTTCCCCAAACTTTCAGCAATTACTTGGCTTTTGTAATAAGATAGCAAGACCAATTTGTTTGGAAATAAATACTTTTAATTTTTTTCTGAGTTTGAATTCCTTTTTCTCACATATTTTCTCAAGCAATTAATAGAAAGATCAATCTCATTATTGAGGAGGAGGATGAGATGGAGAATCTTCTGTAACATGGAATCAACACTCATTTAACAATTATTTACCGAGCACCGGCAGCATGTCAGGCTGTTCTAGTGACGGGAGTACCCTAGAACAGAGACAATAAAAAAGAAATTCTCACCCTTATGGGTCTCATTGTCTCAAGGTGGGGAGGCAGAGAGTTAAGAAATGAGTAAATTACGCAGAATACGAGAAGACAATAAGTGTTCTGAAGAAAAATAAAACTCGAAAGGAAACAGAGTGTCAGGGTATGATGGGGCTGGCAGGTATGAACAAGACCATCAGGGACAGCCACCCTGAGGAAGGGGTATTTGAGCAAAGACTGCAAAAGGGTAAGATAACAATTTTGGGGAATTTCTAGGGGAGGAGGTTTTCAAAGAGAAGAAACAGCAAATACAAAGAAATGAAGCAAGGGAATGCCTGGCAAGTTCCAGGAACAGCCAGGCAGCCCGTGTAGCTAGAATAGAACGATGGAGGAGAAGGGTAGGAGAGAGAGTCAACGTATTACAGAACATGAGGGGGGTGGGGCAATTATTGGCCCACCCAGGGATGCCAAAAACTGTTATAGAACACACACAGGGGACGGGGCGGGGTGGGGGGGGTAGGGCACGATGTACAATTACCGAAAGGACCCTCCACTAGGTTTGGTTGTCCGACGCCAATAGGAAAGATGTCTCTCAATGCCAGAGATTTGTGAAAAGGAAAGGAAATGTTTATTTAAAGCTAGACAGACGTAAAGTAGTGACCTAACATCTTCATTAAAATATCAATGTCCTCTTTGGATACCCACAGATGCCCACAGTGCTTCTTTCTTCCCTTGCCCTATACTATAGGGTACTATAGGGTACTATACTTCAGGGTACTATAACTCCAGAAAAGAAGCAAATGTCTGTGTTTCAGGCCGCTGGCACCATCAGCTGTGTCGCCCTCCAGGAAGGATCTCTAATTAATCCAAAGCCATGTGGCACCTTCTCATGGCCTACTGGCAAGATTCTTTGTACCCATTTTCCAGGCAAAGTCTCTCCTGCTTCCCAGGCCATGTGGCCAAAGGGAGCTCCCCAAAGCCACGTGGTCCTCTTCTACCGAAGCTGCAGGGATCCTCACTCTGGCCAAAACCGCATGGTTCTTCTCGGCAAAGCTGCGGGGGTCTGCACTCTGGCCAAACCGCATGGTTCCCTCCAAAAAGCTGCAGGGGTGGGGGTGGGGTCACCACTCTGCCAAAGCCGCATGGTGGTTCCCCCTACTAAAGCTACAGGGGTCCCCACTCTGGTGAAACCGCGTGGATCTCTCTTCAATGGCTGCCGTGTCTGGGTTTAAATCCCTGCACCAATCTTCCTCTGTACCCCCATTTCTGACTCTTCCTACTCATACCTGCCAGCATTCCTGTATCATTCCAAGTTTACTGGGCTGCCATAGTGGGTCTGGGCAGGCATGTCCCCATGGCATGGAGCCAATCACCTCTAAGCTCTCATGTAGGCACTGTAATCAGGGGGTTACATCTTGCGGGGGGAGTTCCTTCCATTCCCCTGGCTCAGAGCATGGCCACAGCTATTTAATGTATCTATGCAACCAGTTAAAGGTTAGAGATAGGCTAAATGACCATGACACGGAATAGCTGTAAAGCTGTGGCTGTACAAAACAGCCCTGCATGTTCCTGCTCCATGTGTCCCTTTCCCCAACTGACACCTGTGGGGGAAGGGGGAAGGACATCTTGTATGTCTTTCTAATATTTCCCAGATACCTTGAGTTCTGGACCCTATTCAAAATTCCTATTTGGGGCCCTCCTCTTGGCTGCACCCTGTTTCAAAAGGTGATGGATGGCTGAGGCCACATGAGGCTGAGAATGCCAGTGGAAGGCGTTTGTGCTAACGAAATGGAGGGCCGTTGCAGGGTTCTGAAAAGAGAACTGGCATGCCATTCCTTACAAGTGAGCCACTTCATGGGGCTCTTGTGTTGAGAATAGAGCAGATGGGACAAAGCTGGAAGCAGAAAGAACAAGTAGAATGTCATGGCAGCAATCCAGGGGAGTGATGATGCTGGTTTGAAAGTAGCAAGAAGTGGCCAGGTTCTGGATCTGTTCCAGAGAGGCAATGAGACTTGCTCGGGAATTGAATGTGATGTCTGAAATAGAGCAACCGGGGATGACGACTCCAACGTCGTGGCCTGAACAACCGGAAGGCTGCAGAGTTGCCGCTTGCCCCCATGGGAAGGGCAGTCTGGTGGAAAGATCAAGTGCTCAGTTGGGACACAGGGAGCTGAGATGGCCTGTTAGCTATCTTGGTGCAGATTTCAAGCAGGAGGCAGCTGTGGGGGGCTGAAGTTCTGGGGAGAGGTCTGTGTCGGAGATTTGGAATGCACTTGGGGACAGCTGCCCTGTCGGAAAGTATTTAAAATGACACACTGGACGAGATTACAGAGAATACAGGAGGGAGAAGACACTGGACCCAGTTCTGAGCCCAAAGACACTCTGACACTACAAAGTTGGGATTAAGAACAGATACAAGAACTTTATCATGAGATAGTACAACCAGTGACCAGGGAGAAAGGAAGAAAACAAGAGGGTGTGGTATCTGTCCTGGGGGCCAAGTGAAGTGGACGCTTCCAGGAGGAAGGAGGGGTCAGCTCCGGAAATGCTGCCAGTAGGTTAAGGAAGACTGGAACCGGCCATTGGATTTAGCCCTGTGAATTTACTCTTTGGGTTACATTCAAAGTTCTTTTTCTTTGACTTTTGCTCAGTGTATTTTTCAGCAAGCAGTCCTGGTTTCTGAAGCCAGGCCTGACTCATCTGGAAATGTAGCTTGCAAATTCTAGCCTGGTGCCAGCCAGGTCATGTGCCTATTTTCCCTGCCTCTTCAACTTCTAAAGTGGCCGATCTGTCTGATAAGTGTGGGCCCAAACCTCTCATGTGTCTGGTGGGTGGTAGCAGAGAAGAAGCCGAGAAGAATTGAATCTGATTCTCCCAGAGCCTTTTCACTGCGGCTTACTCAGCATGCAGACGCTCAGAGGGAATAAAGGAACTGAGTCAGTCCACTTCAAGAGCAACAGGGTAGGCACTTCGTAGATTATTTACTCAAGAACTATAAAAACTGAAAGTTTTTTTTTAAGTTTGACAAGCTTGGAATTTAAATAATAATTTTGCACATCATTTATTTTGATATAGGTATTTCGACATCTAATCTAGTCTCCTAGCTCATAAATCAGGTATTGCAGTGTCTTCACATTCCCAGAATGATTAAAAAATATGTAAACTATGGTTAAAAAGCACTTTACAGACAAAAATAAATTTAATACTTCTTTACAAATAAATTCTCCTGGGTAAAATAAAGTGTTGTTTCCATCACAGTGCAAACATCAGATGACTGAAATCTAATGAATAGTTGGTAGGCTGATTTAGAGAAAGCTTTTTATAAATTTTAACTGAAGTACAAGTTAGGGAGATGCAGGTCACAAAATTATTTTATTATATTTTATTTTATACTGATTTTCACTAGTTATGAATTTACTTTGTGTAGGATATTAATGAAGGAATATGAATATCTATATGTCAATAATCATGTTCGAATTTCACAAATCTGTGGTATCCCAAAGATCCAATATAGAATGCAGATTTCTTTCTCATTTATCTACTGCTACATAATAAATCATCCCAAAACTTAAAAGCTTGAAAATACAGATTTTTTTTTTATTCTTAGAGATTTTCTTGGTTAACTGGGTTCAGGTGGATGGCTGCCTGCCTTTGGCTGCGTGGTGCTTCTGTTTCATGTGGTGTCAGTGAAGGCCGTGTCATCAGGGTGCTGCGCTGGGCGGGAACACAAGTAGGCTCACTCACACGGCTGGCAGGGGTGCTGGCTGATCCTGGAAGCTTGGCTGAGGTTGTAAGTGCTTTGGTTTCTCTGCATGACCTCTCCACAAGTTTTGGGATTTCTATAGTAAGGCAGTTAGGGTTCCAAGAGGCAGAAAGTAAAAACTATTAGAACTCTTAAGTCCTGGGGTGAAAGCTTAAGAATGTCATTTCTGTCGCATTCTATGGGTCAAAACCAGGTCCAAAATTAGCCCAAATTTAAGGAAACAGGAAATTGCTCCACATCTTGAAAAATGGAATAGCATATGCTCAAAGAACAGAGGAGATGGTTGAGGACTGTCTTTGAAGACTAGCTACTACAGAGCCCTCTGGCCCCGACAGTTCACGATTCCAGTGCATGCAAGATGCCTTCAGCCTTCCCTGAAAAACCCCAAAGTCTGATGTCATTACAGCAGAGCTTAAAGTCCAGGAAAGTTTAGTCCTGTCATTTAGCTAAATCAGGTCCAGGCGTGAAGGGGACTCCTTGGGTTCAGTTTCTTACAATGACCATATAGGCTAGAATAACAGCAGTGGATACTGCAGTTCAGAAAAGGAGCAAATCGAGGGTCTCTGGGAGTCACCGGTCCTTAGCAATTCTCAAATCCAGATGGGCACATGTTGCCATTTTCTGACTCCAGGAGAAGAGCTTCCCTGGATTAGGGAGGTTTTGTTCCCTGGGAGTGGATTCTAGGCTCTTGGATCACCCTGGTTGTTGGACTCCACTCTCTCTCCTCCGAATTATCCTTCCTCTTCCATCAGAAATGGCCCACGATTAGCGTTGAGTAGCTTTTCCATCCTCCCTGCCACCCGTAGGAATTTGGGGGCCCAGGGGCCTCCTTTAATTTTAAATTGTGTCTGTATCACTTGGCCCAAATTTGTATAATTCTTTAAAAAAATATTGTGTATTTTCTGCACATTGAATTATAATCTACTTCATTACATGAAACTGACACTGACAAATTTCTTTCAGGCAGACTTTTCTCTACCTTTGACTATGGAAAAGCACCTCAGAGAGTCTTCAAAGTCCTTCTAGTGTAGTGAACAGGATCTAATAATTGTGTCTTTACAATTCCTGGGGGCTCGATTGTTAAATTGAGAGGGTCCATAAGACCTGCCCATTAGATCCTTAGAAGTTCTATAGTGTAGTTCAGTTCTAAAGTACTCAGAGGGCATACACAGTACTTTATTACATTTTTTGAAGTCTCAGTGGAGGGTTTTACAACCATACCCCCTGAACTGATCTTGACCTTGAGGTTTTGTTTCACAAGCAGTGCCCTGGCATTGCCTCCAGGTTTTAATTTACTTTGAGTACATTTTGTCATCTCAGGGTTTGGGAATAACAGAGTTTTATTTCTCAAACCAGTAATTCTGGGGTTGGAAATGTTTCCTCTATATTCAATTTAAAAAATAAGCAAGTGTTTTTTCAGTTAGTTTATCTGTTTTAATCTTACTATCCACAGTTAAAAAATGCACTTGGGGCTTTCAAAATACTGCCTGGAAATGTTCTTAGCCATATCAATAATTCCATGAAGGATATTTTCTATCTTCCGTATTACTGCAGGTAAGAATGTCGCCAAACTTTCTGTCACTACATAACATGGGCAATCTTTTCTCCAGTCTTCCGCAGCAATGTCCTCTCTGTCTATCCAGCCACCGTGTCTGATCTCTTTGAGGTTCCTTCTGGCCTGTGCTAGTGACTAGTCTCAAGTCCAGTAACACATATGTTCAGATTTTGTTATGGCAACATCTTATTTCCAGGTATTATTTTTTAATTTCAGTTACAATGGTACCACCACTAAAAATGCAGAGCCTTTAGGAAAAAAAAAAAACACTTATCCTTAAAAATGGTAGTGCCAAGAGAACCAAAATTCAGAAAATTCCTAATGATTCTCCATTCCTGTCTATATCAGAGTTTGTCTTTTAGCACTAACGTACGGGAGTTATATACTCCAGACCTGATTTTTTTTGTTCGGTGATGAATCGTCTGATAAAAATGAGTGAGCCAAGTATGTGGACATCAAAAAGTTTGCTTTTATGGACTTTTCTAAGATTATTTTCTGTTAAAGGCACTGCATTCTCCTCCATTTCTCCAATCTCTTTTAGGTTAAAAAATATGAAAATATCTTGTTTGTTTTTTGCTCTTTCAACTAATTACCCATCATGTTCTCTAGAGTCTACCTTCATAGCATCTCTCATGCAATGTCTATTCCAGCCACTTCATGGCTTTTATCTGAGTTCATATTTAGCCCTCCTCATCTCTCATCAGGTCTAATTCAATGGCCTTCTGGTTTCCAGTCCCTGGTTCTACTTATTTCTTTTTCCCACCATTCATTCAATAAACTATGAGATAAGCCTTGAGGCACACATGCTATGGAGACACTTGTAAATCAAATATGGTCTCTGGAGGAACTCAGCTCTATCGACAATTTTTTTGAAGCACAGAATGAATTGCTTTATTCAAAATTCAAAGAAAAAAATCACATTCTGTTTTAACATCTAAGCCAGCATCCCACATTGCATTTACTTTTATAATTCCTTGAACTCCTCCAGTCTGTGCTACCTCTTCATTCTTTCTTTGTTTTTCATGACACTTTTGATCAATATTCAACAGTTATTTCATAGACTTTCTATCAATTTTCTGTCTAATGTTTTATTATGATTAAATTTAAGTTGTTGTCTTTGGCAAGAATACCCCAGATGTTGTGTTGTATTCTTATCAGTGCATTTTATCAGAGGGCACACGATGTTGTTGTGTCTCAATTGCAGAGATGTCAACCTTGACCACTTGGCTAAAGCGGTGGCTGCCAAAGTTCTCCACTGTGAAGTTACTATTTCTCTCTCTGTACTTAAATACACCTTGGAAGAGATTCTGTGAGACTATGTAAATATGATATTTCTCCTCAAACTTTCACTCATTTTAACATCTTCAGTAGATCTTGCTTGCAACAATTATTACCTTGATGTTTGCCTAATGGTGATTTTGTATATCCTTGATTCTCTCTACATTTATTAACCAGAATTATTGTGTAAGAAAGAACTGCTTCATTTGCCCATTTATATATATATATATATGCAAGTATGGACTCATAGATATTTATTTTATGGGTAACACATACTATATTTATTTTGTTGCTCAAATTTATGTAGTCACCTTTCTAAAGAAGCTTGCTTCTTGAATTACTCTTAACTAAATATTATCTCTCTCTCTTCTGAACCTACAGATCATTTTACTTGCTGCCCTTTTATGTTGCTCTACATTTCTGCCTCATATTAATAGATATTTATAAATATGCCCATTGTCATTACACCCACTTCCATTTCATGGTCTGGATTACTAAGGATAAAGATTGCATATCACTAACCCTCTATTTCCTCCATAGTTGATGCACATTGGAGCACATCAGTATATATGTATGGAATTAAATTCAATTAGATAAAGCATTTTTGGCCAGAACATAATTGAGCAATACTCCTAAGAGCCTGACACTGTGGTCTCGCTCACTGTGACACCCACTTTTTGTCTAAGGGTTTCTTCAGTACAGATAAAGACAATGGGTTGGTGGGGGTGGGGTTGCAATCAATACCTGTGTCATTAAAGAAGTAGACACAGGCATTAAAACAATGACTAAATAACTAATTTCTATGTGACTAGTATAATTTGGGTCTGAAATGTAGAGTTTGGATATTCTCGATTTCTGATGTGTTTCTCTTCATTCCTTTATTTCTGGATCAACTACATCACATTAGTGGTGAGACTTATTTCTGGGTTATATAATGACAGGTAGATTTATGTATTAACATAGGAGCAGACAAAAGTAGGTTGACAAATAATATAAATAAATAGTAGAATAATTAATACATAATAATATAAGAATATTATATTCTTATATTATGGCATATTCATACCTGTAAATCTACTCTTGCCAACCTCTGAATAGATTATTCCCTATGTGTCTGTGTCATTAGTGTTATGGAAGACTTTTTAAATTAATTTATTTAAAAGTATGTTTTGAATATTTATTAAGACCAAAGTATAAGCCATTAATGCTGAAAAAATACAATTTCTAATTTCTGTCATTTGCATACCATTTTGAAAACACAGGGCTTGTTCCTGGTAGAACTGGGGCATGAACCCAGGCTTTCTGATCCCAGAGCCTAAGCGTGGATTCTAAACTGGCTCCTAGTGTGCGTTTATGAAAATGATAAGTGTTCTTTTTGAACCACAAAAATAATTTTGAACAGCACCAGTGAGGACATTCATATTTTATGGTTCCCTAGAAGCTGGGTGAAGCATATAAGTGTCTAAAGTACAAACTGTCCTATACAATGAGAATGGTTGTTACAATGAATTGCTATAGGAGATAGGACAAGAAAAAGAGTATGTCCATCACTTGGCTTATTTCGTTTAGCATAATGCTTTCCAGTTCCATTCATGTATACCATATGACCTCACCTGTAACAGGAACCTGATCAACAAAACAAACAAACAAGCAAAATAGAACCAAAGACACTGAAACTGAGAACAGGCTGACAGTGACCAGAGGGGAGAAGGAAGGGAATTTCAGGGGAAAAGGGGAGGGTTTGCAGGAACAAGTATAAGAGACACGTGGTCAATAACAGAGAGAGGGTGGAAATGGGAGGGACGTGGGGAGGTTTGGTGGGGGTGGGCTGGGATGAGGGGAAAAGGCAGAAAACTGTACTTGAACAATTAAAATTTTTTTTAGAAAGGAAAGAGTATGTTCAGCCCAACGAAGGGAACAGATTTTGTGGAGGAGGTGGCATTAGAATATTTGCCTTGTGTGTAGAGATGGGCATGAGAGGGGACTTCCCTAGTTGGACGGAGAAGCGCAGGCTCTGTGTGAAATGCAGCGAGCAGATCATCTTGCTGGAGCACAGTGGGTGTGAGTGGGAAATAAGACTGAAGTAGTGCTATATGAAAGCATTAGGATCTTACATTTGATAGTGATTTACTGTGTTAAGAACACTAAACGAATCGTCTAGACTGATGCCTAACAACCTAGAAATGTACTTGAAGGGTTTTGAGTCAGTATCATGTTTTAGAATCACAGACTGAGAGTTGTACTGATCAAGATACTTACTCAAATACAAGGGTTTTTAAGTTGGAAGTTGGGTAAACTACCAGCAGGTGGTAGCAGACAGGCAGATTTCTCAGTCCGGATGGCCTGATTTGTGCTAGAAACGTGTGTGAGAGCCAGTTCAGGGTTTTGTGTGTACATAATTTTGTATGTATAGCATATAATTACTATACAAGGCCCAGATTTGGGTAAAATAATGTCCTCACAATACAGCAGCATTCTTCCTAATAGAAACAACACAACATTTTTTTTTCCAGACTTTTGATTCTTAGTAGTAGTATGTATGCACAGGAAAATGGGGTGGTTAGATGTGCTATTTCAAATATCACTTCAAAAAATTAGAAAACATATTGTTTATCTGGAAATTTTATGCTTAAAAAAGTGGGGATGACAATTGGGTTCATTGGGATTGGGAGAGTTTGGGGAGAGGCCCACATTGGCTTATTCACAGACAGAGAGCGTAATCCAAAGGTCAGGGGATCGGCTTCCTGGAGGCAGTTGTCTCCTTTTATTGTTTAATTTAATCCTCTCAGCCACCCTATGACGTGAAGTATTATCTCCATTTAAACATAAAGAGACCATGGCTCAAAGAGCTTAAGCAATTTTCTAATTAATTTGTCCAAGTAGGTAACAGATCTGGAATTTGAACTCTTAACTTTATCACTTTCCACACCCTTCCTTCTCAATACCCAAGAGATACATTATCTATCTACTTCAGAAACCTACTGGCCTTTGCCCTCATCAAAGCATAAGAGGTGATACATTTTTACACTGGTTAATTAATCATTGCATTTTCCCAAGATTTTATTATGAAGAACTTCAAACTCTAAAACTTAAGAGTTGGAAGAATTTCTTGGGGGCCCTTCTTATGTCTGCAACTGAGATTCTGCAATTTGCTTTTTTGCCCTACTTGTTTTTATCACATATCTATCCATCTATTCACTCCCTATCTATTCATTAACCCAATCGTATATGCATTTCACAGCGAATTAAGGACCTCGGTCCACTTCATCCCTAATCATTTCAGTGTGCACATCATAACTGCAGTTCACTATTTGTTTCTAGATTTATTAAAAAGTTCAAGTGAACTTTGTCTACAATAAAATGTACTAATCAGCTGCATCCTTCAATAACTTCAGACAAATGCATAAATCTGTGCAACCGGAATTTCTCTGCAGATACAGAACATTGCTTTCAGACCAGAAAGTTTCTTGTATTCCTTTCCAGTCAAGCTGCACGCATGAGGAGACACTGTCCTGTTTTTTTGGTTGGTTCTTAGTTTTGCTTAACCATAGATTAACATTATCTGTTTCAGAATGTCATATAAGTGGAATGATGGGGTGAACTCTTTTGTAGAAGGCTTATCACGCAGCACAAGGTGTTTCTGAGAGTCATTATTGTGTTCTGTGAGTCAGTAATCCATTCCTTTTCATTCTTGTTGATGGACAGTTGGGCTGTTTTGGTTTTGTCTATATGGAATAAAGCAGCTATATATTTTCTGGCACCAATGATTCATTTCTTTTGTCATAACTACTGTGTCATAGGGTAAGTAGAGATTAATTTTACACAAAACTGTCAGAACCTTCTTCAAAATATTTGTACCAGTTTACACCCCACTAACAATGTACGAGAGTTCTTGTTGCTCTGACACTTAGAATTGTCAGTCTTTTAAATTCTGCCCTTCTGGAGGGTTTGTGCTGTTTTCTCATTTGGGAAGAGAGTCATACTCAGTCAGCTTTGGTTGGAGCCTTGGACCCAAGTAAGTCAACTTCCATTATGGCCGTTCCCTTATTTTTTGCCACAGTAGGAAAATGTTCCCCCAGGTCCTCACATAACTTTTTTTGCTTCTCCATATTTTGTTTTTTTCTGAATTCTCTGACATCAACATATCTATTTCTACTAATTCTGATAATGCTTCGTCTTTTAATGCAATGGATTTTCCCTTTTGATTAATATGATTCATTTGTAATTGTTGTGTTTCTTATTATTGAGTCAGATAAGCAGACATTTATGAAAGCTCTTTCTAGCCAAAATTGGACAGTAGTTAAGTAAGGAATTTTGCCAGATATTTCAGAAGGATTTCAGGTTCACAGTGTTTTAGTGATGTAGGCAGGGACTGCTTTTATTTACAATGAACTTCTTGGGTCTGGGTAAAAGTAAAGATTGTCTTAATATGGTGAAGCTGTGATCATCGGTTGCTTGGTCAGGTGAGTTTGACACTATGTGGAAAACGGGTAAATAAAGGGTAGAAGGTGACCAGCAGTAGGTTTTGTTTGTTCTAGCTTAGCAGGACTCACATGAGCAGTAGAGCAAACTTAGGGACTGCCTGTACTCAGCTTTGGGCTTGCTAATCTCTGTAGTTGTCACTCATTGTGAACTACAGAGGTCGTTTGCTTCTTACCTGCTTTATACTTATGGGATGGACTACAGTCCTTCTTGAGAGGGTATTATTGAACTCTGAATATTACTTAAAAAATGTCCTTAATAGTTTGTAATAATTTATACTCTGCTGGCGATTAAAAGTTTTAACTGATTCCAAAAAGGCAGGTACCCCAGCCAGAATAAGAATTTTAAAATAACATTTAAGGGGCATTTTATGACATTAACTTTAAATTTAGTGATGCTCAAATAAGGTAGTAACATCGATATATTTATATTTTCATTAGGGAGACATTTCTCACCCACTCAGGCTTGTGTCCATATTCATTAAATAAGAAAAAAAAAAGAAGGAAGATGAAAATTTGCACCTTTGGTGGAAACGGCGAACAGAGCCCACAGAACCCAAAACAATAATGAACGTAGTCAGCCATTTCACACTCCAGTGCCCACAGCGAAAGATGTACCAAGGCAAGTAAATGATAGTGTAGACTTCCTTTCCACACTGTCATTTCCAGCGGGGGGATTCAATTATGCTTAATTGAGTTGAGGCACATTATTACACTGATGCATGCCTCTCTTGATTGTAAATAACAAACCTGTGGTATTTTGTAACAGTGGAAAAATGCTTTCAATCCGGATGGAGTAAAAATGGATGTGGCAGCCAATGTATGTTCAGTTCCAATTATAGACAGTTAGGAAGGATCTTTTGTATTATTAGAAGGCACTTCTGACAATTGATGGAAGCATAGCTCAGGTAAATAAAAGCTGGAATGTACACAGAAAGCTATGGAGACTGATAATATGAGAGAAAATGTGGCATAGTGGAAAAAAAGCAGTTAAAGATACTGAAAACTTGAATTTCAGTTCAAAATCTCTGGCCATGGTATTAATGACCTACTAGTTTTAATTGGAGAAGGCACCCAATTACTTTGTCAATGAAATGAAGTTGGTCAAAGTGGACCTGAAAGATCTCTTCCTACAAAGCTCCGCCTCCGTACCCACAATTCATACCGAAGGGAAAGTGTATCCTGAGAAATATATTGATGTTATTGCCAAACATTTAAATCACTAAAAATATATATTATTCTAAGAAAGATGTAGATCTCTTATGATAATTGTATTTTTGGCGGGATGAAAACCCAACTTCTCCCTGTTTTTACATTGTTTTTCACATCACCTGTTCCTTATCCATGATTACATCAATTGCATTTTTACTTCAAATACTCATTGATATACACAGTTCATGCCCTATATAAACTCACCATTTTTATTCTCCTGTATAAAGAGTATGATATAAGTTACTTAAGCAGAGTTTCGGATTGTCAGCATTTTACTAGGTTCCCAGGTTTAACAAGGCTCAGCACACCCAATTTACTGACGTTGGAAACCACAGAACATAAGGGGAAGTATTAGCAGATTAACGTGATCCCTTCATTTTGCGCAGTGCTTTGATGGCACGTATTTAACAGTGTTACACATCTCCATTTGAAACTAACCATCCTATAATGCCAAGTGGCCCTTTGGTTCCCATTCTAATTTTGGAAGTGGCTGACTTGAAGGCTATGTCAAAGACTTCTGAGGGCTCCTCTGGGCTTGGTAGGAAGGTGAAATGGAATCAATAAATGGTGACTGCTTTAGGCATGAGAGGAAGCCGTGGCCACACACCTGCCATGGGCCGGCTGTCCCCGCTGCCTTCACTTTTTCATGAATCACACTGAGTGTCATGATTTTTGAAGTGGGAAATTCAATCACGTAAACCAGTGCAGAGTAAATCATTGTTGTTTGCTGGGTACATTGCATATCATCTGCACTATACCGGTAAGTTCTTTGGCCCCTCTCCTTTCCTTTTTGCATCCAGCTGGAGTGGGACGAAAGCTGCCAGTGCCGGTAACACTGTCCCGTCACTCTCCCATGTGGGGCAGCCCTGACAGCCTTAACTTGGTGGCTCGGTAGCGTGACTTTGTACTAAAGCTCCTCAGCCTGCTGCAGTCCAGCTGTTCCATTTTCTTCTCAAGCACCTGGTGTTCCGAGAGTCCCATACTTGTCCACATACAAACCCCCTCCGCCACAAAACTTTAAATAGCACTTAAGCATTTCTTTAATGTCTCTCTAAGCACCAACAGCTCTGTGAGGGCTCTGAATGATGCTGCAAAGACAAAGTTGCCAAAATACACAGGTGCTACCAAGTTAGGTTTATCTGTTAAAGTACAAAAATATTTCTTCAACTGAATAAATCATGCATATGCTCTGAGACACAAGCAAAAACCCACATTTTGAACACTGTCATTTCCTAATTTAAAGATTGTCATCGTTTTCCAACTGCTGAAGAACATACAAGAGATTACTTTTCCTCACTAATGAAGAAATTTGAAAAAACAGTCTAAAAAGGCACACCAAACCACTATGAAGTCGCAATGAAAACAGAGAGAAAAATAGAGGGTCCAGCAGAAGTAACACCTGTTCGAGTGTGGTTGGTAGGATAATAATATGGGTGTAATGATTTATAGTTTTAATTTGACCATTTCACCTAAAATGTTATGTGGTGTGCTTGAGTATGATACTGTTATGTTATAGAATTACATGCATATGATTTTGTAATAAAAGATTTTGTACCGAAAAAGGGGTGTTATTTTTGCCGGACCCTGTATAAGGAAATTGAACAACAT
This sequence comes from Tonatia bakeri, assembly GCA_004024845.1. NCBI lineage: Eukaryota > Metazoa > Chordata > Mammalia > Chiroptera > Phyllostomidae > Tonatia > Tonatia bakeri. Next base: position 15,096 of record PVIA01007267.1, read on the forward strand.
GTTATACTTAATGGCTTACTCTGAGCCTAGTGCAGGCTATACAAAAGACTCATCATACCCTCAAGGTGTTTATGGTATTTTGGGGTACACAACAATTACTGGAGAATAATTAAAGACAGAATTTGAGCAAGGAAATGAAGAAAAGAAGAAATGTTTCACAATTGTTAGCTTACATAGACATAGAAGGTGCTATAATTACTTGCAAATAACTTTGGTAAATAATGATGTATTAAAATCTAATGATGTTTTCAGAGGTCTACTTATGGAGACCTTTTCATGTGTGTAGTGACATACTATAGCACAGGAGTTAGCAGTCTATGTTTTGGGAATAAAACCTGCGTCCAAAGTATGATTCCATTAACTAATAGCTCTTTGACCTTGATTGAGTTCATTAAGTTTCTGAGTCTGTTTCTTCATTTATATAATGACCATAGTAATAGTATTCAAAATTCTAGTCTTATGTATCTTAAATGAGATATTTAATACAACTAACATTTATTGAATGTCTACTCTGTGCAGGACACTCTTTTGAGAGCTATATAAAACAACGAGGCAGGCATCCTGCCCTCAAGGAGAGAATATTCTAGTGGGAGCTTCATTAACTTATTCATTCATTGAACGAACTTTTGTTCAATGGGTACTATGTTGTGGTGTTGACTTAGGAATCACAGAAAACACAAAGAAACACAGATACCTATGGGTACTTGTAAAGAAGGAAAGACCAGCACCTGTGGGAGAAACACAAGGGGCAGCTATTTCAGTTTGAGTGGGAAGGAATAAGTCCCCTAATACGGTAACATTTACACAAATTCATTCAAGTATCAGAAGAATGAAGCTTTGAAAAAGAAAAGAGAAGGATTTCCAACAGAAGGAAGAACGTGTTACAAAGGTCCTACAGTGAGAAAGAACTTGTTGCCTTTCAGGACCTGGAAGGAGGTCAGCATGCAGGAGACAGGGCAGGTGAGTGGGAAAATGTTGGGAGACACAGGAGGACGCCAGATTTTGTACGTGTTTTCTAGGGCATGTTTAGGGTTTAACTTTTATTCTAAGCAGCACTGAAGCCATTTAGAGGTTTCAAGCAAAGGAGTGAGATGGTCTAACATACCTTTCAAAAAACCCACTCTGGGTGCTGTATGAAGAATGGATTGTAGGAGACCATAGCTGACAACGCAGAGACTAAGAGGCTATTGCAGAAGTCCAGGAAAAGACCTGTGTTTTATATTTGGGTGTCAGCAGATTCTGGAAGGAAAGAATGGGTTTGAGACATGTTGAGACAAGCGGTGGAGAGCATGTGAGACTCAATGGATACTGTGGAGTCAGGCCTAAGTAACGGTACTTAGATTTCTGGCTTCAGTAACAGGTGGATGGTTCCATTTGAAGTGTATAAAAAATGCTTGGCACAATATCTGACATATGTTAAGCATTCAATAAATACTAGCTTTGTAAAGGTAATTGATGATAATATACCTTAAGGAGTCAATCCTTCTGACAAAAGTTGCTTTACCTGGCAGTGTAGTATGGCCTAGAAACTTGCTACTCAAAGTGAGGTATTTCAAATAGCAGTGTCAGTGTCGCCTGGGAATGAGGGGAAAATTCCAAGTCTGAGGTCTTTTTCCCGTATATTATGATTTAGAGTCTACACTTCTAAAAGATGCTCAGGTGATTCATACAACACTCACATGCGAGAAGCACTAGTCTAGTGCAAGGAACAAGCAACTATGGCCTGCAGGTCAAACATGATTGACTGTGTGTTTTTGTAAACAAAGTTTTATTAAAACACAGCCATGGCCATTTACGGCTGGTGCTACGGTGACAGAGGTGAGTCATCACGACAGGGGCCATGTGGCCAGGAAATGTTAAACTATTACCATTTAACTCATAGCAAGTTTGCCAACCCCCATAGCTTCTAAGGCAATGTGGACTTTTAGTACTGGCTCTTTCATTTATTAGACCAGCGGTCTTCAGCCGTTTTCATCTCATGGCACAAATAAACTAGTTACTGAAATTCCGTGGCAGACCAAAAAATATATTACATTTTTTTGCTGATCTGACAAAAATAAGTATATCTTTGATTTATTCACAACAAATAGCTATTGTTTTGTTGGCTATTGCTACTTTTTATTTGACAATCTAAGGAAAAAGAGGTCAGTGTCCCTGACTAAATAGTCAGGTATTGCATGTTTGAAAATATTTTTACGGCACACAGGTTGAAAATCGATATACCAGATGTATAACTTTGAACAAATTATGTAACCATTCTTTGCTTTAGTTTGACCTGTAAGATGAAGACATTAATATAGACCTTGAAAGACAACTATTATAAGGAATAAATAATATAACTCTAGTAAATTGGCATACGGACAACGTTCAATAAATATTACTGTTATTTTCACTTGGTTTAGAATTAATTTATAAGAATGTATAACATTTATAATGAAAGAGGCCTTAATGAAACACTGAGTTAGAAAGCCAGCTGGTGTTTCTCACAGAGACAATAGTCTTCGGAGATTTCCTGGGATATTAAATGTGGCCGTGGGATGGGGACAGAATACGGAGGAGCAATAATGCAGCTTGAAACGCTCATGTCCTATTTATATCCGGACAAGATGTTTTTCTAGGCCAGGTGGCAGTCAACTCCAGCCTGCGAGCAAAGGCAGCTTGATGCCTGTCGTTGTAGGACTGTGGAGTTCAGATGACGTTTGCCCTTTCAGCAGGTTCTGAAATAAAACAAAACGAAACAACAGAGACTGCGTGGGGCCCGTAGAGACTGGTTGTGCTCTCCTATCTGGCCCTTTACAGGAAAAGGGTGTTGATCCACGTTCTGGGCAAAAGGAAGTTCTTTGTGTTTATCTTTTATAATCTTGGACTTATTGGATAAGCACAGAATTAATCCATGTTGATTCTCTAGAACCCTTTAATTTTGGAGGGCTATTACATTTATGAAATGTGTTTCGTTTTCCTTTGTCTCCATACCACACATTCTGAATGACAGTCTCCTGTTTAAGGTTCATTCTCTTTTTCACGGTAGTATCTCGGTTGCCAAAAACCTATATCTCTGTCCCAAACTGTACCATTTTTTTGAATCACAACTATAAAGCTCAAACCCATGGCTGGTAAGTCACTTACCTGTCAGGCAAATTGTTTGCATCTAGAAAAGGCTGGAAGATGTTTCAATGGCACTCTTGCCTAGTTTTCATTATCTCATTGATCCCACTTTGGAATTTACCAAACCTCGAAAAGTAGTCAGAATTTCAAAAACAACTTTTTAATAGACTCAAAAGAAGGAAGGTAAGCAGGCAGGCAGGAGAAGGAGCAGGAAGGAAGGTGACAGCAGTGGCCCATGTCAGGACTGCTCCATTGTTGCTTCAGCAAGGGCTCCCCAAAGCCTGCTTGCTGCCACGCTGACCTCTTTTCCAATCTCTCAGGGTTTTAAATGTAATTCAACTAAGGCTAAAAAGAGGACAGCACGCTTGAGTCTCTGATGGCCAGCTAAAAGCTGTTGTGACAGTAAAAAAGAATCCACGCTCTGTTCCAAGTTGCCCACACGCATTTCAACTATAGGTCTGCAGGGGCTCACTCGCACAGCAGGCCTGGGCTTTCCTCTTATAGCCTGTGGTTGGTAGCTTATTTGCAAAGCTAATTTCCTAAGTGACTTGTTTTTAAATAAATATCTGCAAATTTGGAAGGAAAGGCATGTGAAGAAACGTGTATTTCCTAAGACCTAACTTTTGATAAATACCATGTAGACTGTCTGGGGTTCTGAAATAGTTTTCCAAATATCTCAATAACTGACAACTTACGGCAAAGAAGTTTAAGGTTTCCAAATGGGACTGTGTGTGTGTGTGTGTGTGTGTGTGTGTGTGTGTGTACAGGGTCTGGCAGAAGTAACTCCTGCCTGAGTGTAGTTGGTAGGGTAATAATATGGGTATAATAATTTATAGTTTTAATTTGAACATTTCACCAAAATTGTTGGTGTGCTCTAGTGTGATACTGTTATGTTATAGAATTTCATTCTTATGATTTTGTAATAAAAGATTTTGTAATAAAAAAAGGTGTTATTTGTCTAATTGTCTAATACTGGCTGTATGAAGTTATTGAGCACTTAAATGTAGCTAGTTAAACTAAGAAACTAAAATTTTAGTGTTATTGACTTTTTGAAGTATATTTTATTGATTACGCTATTACAGTTGACCAGATTTTCCCCCTTTGCCTCTCTCCACCTGATACCTCCCTTGCCTCTAGCAATTGCCCCCCTTAGTTCATGTCCATGGGTCGTGCGTGTAAGTTCTTTGGCTTCTCCATTTCCTATACTATTCTTTATATCCCTCACCTATTTTGTTCCTACCAATTATACTTTTTAATCCCTGTACCTTTTCCCCTATTTCCCACCCTCCCCCTCCAGTTGATAACCCTCCAAATGATCTCCATACCTTTGATTCTGTTCCTGTTCTAGTTGTTTGCTTAGTTTGTTTTTCATTTTAGATTCAGTTGTTGATAGTTGTAAACTCATTGCTTTATAATGTCCATAGTTTTGATCTTCTTCTTTTTCTTTAAAAAGTCCATCTAGCATCATGTAATAATGGCTTGGGGATGCTGAACTTCTTCAGCTTTACTTTGTCTGGGAAGTACTTTATCTGTCATTTGATTCTAAATAATAGCTTAGTTGAATAAAGTGATCTAGGCCATAGGTCCTTGCTTCTCATCCCTTTTAATTCTTCTTGCCTGCAGAGTTTCTTTTGAGAAATCAGCTGATAGTTTTATGGGAACTGCCCTGTAGGCAACTAACTTCTTTTCTCTTGCTGTTTTTAAGATTCTCTCTTTATCTTTAAAGTTTGTCATTTTAATTATGATGTGTCTTAGTGTGGTCCTCCTTGGGTCCAACTTGTTTGGGACTCTCTGTGCGTCCTGGACTTGTATGTCTATTTTCTTAGCCAAATTTGGGAAGTTTTCTTTCATTATTTTTTCAAATAAATTTTCAACTTCTTGCTCTTTCTTTTTTTCTTCTGGCATCCTTATGATTCAGATGTTGGTATGTTTAAAATTGTCTCAGAGGTTCCTAAGCCTATCTTCATTTTTTTAAAAATTACTTTTCCTTCCTGCTGTTCTGATTGAATGCTTTTTCCTCCTCCTGTTCCAAATCCTTGATTTTATTCTCATCTTCATTCTGTTCACTGTTGGTTCCCTGTAGATTTTTCTTTATTTCACTTAGTGTAACCTTCATTTCTTCCTTTATTGTTTGGCATTCTCAATGAGTTCTTTGAGCATCCTGATTACCAATGTTTTGAACTCTGCATTTGATAGGTTGGCTATCTCTGTTTCATCTAGTTCTTTTTCTGGATTTTTTATCTGTTTTCATTTGGGCCATATTTCTTTGTCTTCTCAATTTGACAGCCTCTCTGAGTTTGTATCTGTGTATTAGGTAGAGCTGCTTTTACTCCCTGTCTTAGTAGCATGGCCTATGTAGAAAAGACACCCATAAACTGTGTGGGGCAGAGCATTAGGTAATTACCAGGGCAGGGCAACATACTTTAGCACTTTGTGGCTCTATGTGTGGGGAAGGTCAAATAGGGGACACTGTCACTGCCTGGCTTCTGGAGGTTTGCCCTGCACTCACCCTACTTCTAGTCACTTTTTTCCCATTTGTGACTGGTGCCCTTCCAGCAGCTGCCCTGGTGGTGAAACCCAGAGTGGGTAGGATTGTGTACATTCTAAGTCCATGCAGGAACTTTAAACAAACTCTCCTGAGACAACAGCAGTTTCTTCCACTGCCCCAGTCCTCACTGATTTTTACAGCCAGAGGTAATAATTAGGATTTTCTTTCTGGTGCTGGGACTCTAGACTGTGCAGTTTGGCCTAAGGCTGGGATCCATTGCTCCCAAGGTATGGTTCCTGATTTTTATCTACCATACATGAATGTGGGACCATCTGTTCTGCTGAAGCCCCCACCACCTCTCCAATCATGAGTATGCCCCTTCTACCCATCTGTGTGAATGTGGTTTCTTTAAATCCTTGGCTGTGGGACTTCCATACAGCTCGATTTTCTAATGGTTCTGGGTATTATCTGTTTTGAGATCTGGTTGTAATTCTTTCTATGGTTGTGTGAGGAGGCACAGCATGTCTACCTATGCCTCCATCTTGACCAGAAGTCTTATGTTATTGACTTTTAATTAATTAAAGTTTTAGTTTAAATGGGTACTCACTTAAGTACTGGAAAATTTTTAAACATGTTTACAACTTAAGTATGAGAATCTATGCTTTCAACTGTAAATTTTATGAAATTGAAATACAGGTGAAATATTTTTAACAGTGTTAGCTGTCGAAATTGAAATGAGCTGGGAGTTAAAAATACAGAATGAAATTAGAAGACAATACAAAAGAAGATAATGTAAAATATCATAGTAGTATTTTTATATTGTCAGCTTAAGTAAGATTTATTATTTAAATGAATTTTACCTGATTTTTGTCTTTCAAATATGATTACTAGATAGTTTAAAATGCCTTTGCATAGCTTATATAATATTTGCATTAGACAGACATCAATAACATTTCAAAATAAGAGTGATTTCCAGAAACCATGAACTTAACATTTCTGAGAATCTGAGCCAGCTGACATTTCCAGTCTTTATCACACCTACCTCAATCCTGTTTTGTCTCACTCACTCATTCATTCATTCATTCAATCATTCATTCTTTTAGCATGAATTATTTTTGTGTGTGTTTCTCTTCTTTAGGACTTTTAGATTTTATTTTTCAATTACAGTTGACATTCAATGTTTTTTTATGTTAGTTTCAGGTGTACAGAATAATTATTAAATAATTATATAATTTATGAAGTGATCTCCTCAATAAATTATAGTACCCACCTGGAACCGTATATAGTTATTACAATATTATTGACTATATTTCCTTTGTTGTACTTTACATTTCCATGACTATTTTGTAACTACCAATTTGTACTTCTTAATCCCTTTCACCTTTTTCATCCAGTCTCCCAACCCTCTTCCTTCTGACAATCCTTCGTTAGTTCTCTGTATCTATGAGACTGTTTCTGTTTTGTTTGTTTATTTTGTTCATTAGATACCACATATAAGTGAAATCATGTTTATCCATGTTGTCGCAAATAATACAATTCATTCTTTTTATGGCTATGCAATATTCCATTGTATATATGTACCACTCTTCTTTGCCCATTCATCTGTTGATGGGCACTTTGGTTACTTCTATATCTTGGCTGTTTTAAATAATACTGCAGTGAACATAGGGGTGCATGTATCTTTTTGAATTAGTGTTTTGGATTTATTTGGATATGTATTAAAAAATGGCATTGCCATATCATAAGGCAGTTTCATTTTTAATTTTTTAAGGAAACTCCATACTGTTTTCTGTAGTGGCCACACCAGTCTGCATTCCTTCCAACATTGTGCAAGGGTTCCCTTTTCTCCACATCCTCTCCAGTACTTGTTGTTTGTTGATTTATTGATGATAGACACTCACTGTGGTTTTAATTTATATTTCTCTGGTTATTAGTGATGTTGAGCATCTTTTCATATGTCTATTGGCCATCTCTGTGTCCTCTCCAGGTTTTCTGCCCAATTTCTGATTTAATTGTTTGTTTTCTTGGTGCTGAGCTATATGAGTTCTTGATAGATTTTGGATATTAATCCCTTATCTCCAAATAGGTTGTCTCTTCATTTTGTTGGTAATTTCCTTTGTTGTGCAAAAACTTTTTAGTTTCATGTAGTCCCATTTATTTATTTTTTCTTTTGTTTCCTTTTAACATGCATTTATTAATCATCTATGATGTGTCATGCCCTTTGCTAAGCATTTGTGCCTGGCATCAAGATGGAGGTAAAAACTAGTCTAGTATATATAATAAATATTATAATTGGTGTATATGAACCATGTTGTTAAGAATGTCAGGGAAGAAGCATCAAAATCTTCCTGCAGAGTTGTTTGAACTCATATTTGTGGAGTAAGTAGGAATTCTGAAGATGTAGAGAAAGGAGGAGGAAATGTCTGAAAGAAGGAAAAACAAATGCTGAAAATTTCAGGGGAGGACTTGGAATGTTTGTGAAACTGTGTGTCCGGTGGTGCTGTTACTTAGCCAAAGGCCAGGAACTGAAGGTGGATAAAGTTATTTTATCGTAAGGTTCTTACAAGCCATTTAAACAACTTCAAATTTTACTTTGTAGGCAACAAAGTATCACTGATATTTATAAACATGGTAATGTTTTTATGGGAATTGTCTTCATAAAGATCATTTTGTTGTTTCTGAAGACAATTAACAAGAAATACTGTTGGGTGAAGGTAGAAAATTAGAGAAGGTATACATGATCAATATCAGAAATGAAAAATGGGTCATCAATTCAGATTTTTCAGGCATTGTAAAGTGAATAACATGAACTACATGGAACCCTTAAATTTCACAGCTTTAATGAATTGTACATTTTCCCTAAAACACACAAACTTCTAAACTGATTCAAAGGATCCAGAGCAACTTGAATTGTTTTATACTTATTAAAAAAATAATTCACAGTTACAAATTTTCCAACAAAGGAGATTTTAGATCTAGTAGCTTCATAGGGAATTCTACCATACATTCAAAGAAGAAATAATACTAGTGCGAACCAAACAAAAATACAAGAGGAAGAAACATGTTAGAGGCAAACATCCTGATAAAATTCAGACAGAAATTACGTAAAGAAAACTATAGCACACCTTGATGAATTTGCCTAAAATTTTCAACAAATATTAGTAAATTAAACATAGTAATATGTAAAATTGATAATAAATCATGACCTGGTGCTGGTTTTCCCAGAAATGCCAGGTTGTTTGAACCTTTGAAATTCAATCAATACAATTTATAACATCAACATATTATTGGAAAAAAATCTCAATATATGCAATAATGCATTTGACATGCATTTATGATAAAATGTTTCAGAAAAATATGAATAGAGGGAATTTACATATATATGTAATTATAAAAATATATGGGCAAGAACTTTCTCTTTGTAGGGAGTAGAATTATCAGTAATGTTGATTTTTTTCCATGCTTTGCTTTTTTTTAAATGTTTTACAGTGAAAAGTGATCAAAGGTATTAGAGAATAGGTGGTTTATGTAAAAATTATTTATTTTCATGGAATCTTAAAAATTATTGAGTTCTAAATAAAAATAAGACAACTCCATTCATAAACCTCATTTTGGATGTGAATATGGCATACTCTCACTTCCTGTCACTATTATCCTGGAAGTAGAAAACTTCATTGAATTATACAAATTAATATACACACCATTAGCAATTAGACTCATGCCAAAAAATAGGAAAGCTTTTGCCATTCAAATAGGGACAATTTTGAGAATAAAAGGGGCATTAATAATTACTACTCTAGAACAACAGGTACGTACGTATCTGAACATGGGGTCATGCATTCGCTTGGATTAAGATTTGAGGTCTCACGTTGTGATGAAAAAGCTAACCCTTAGTATTATGTAACTTTTCCTTTCCTTGTTTTGGAGGAGGAAACGTTCAGGGATGGCATGTATGAGTGAAATAAATCACACACCGACACGCTCAGGCAGCTCTTTTGCCAATAATTGGCTCACTCACTCGATTGCAAAATCCAGTTTTGAAAGTAATTTATTCACTCTTAATGGGCTTTACATAATGAAAGGATAAAGAAAAGGAGGAAAATCCTTCTGTTTCAAAAATGATTTATACCATGCAGTCTTTTCTGGAATTTATTAACTTCCCTTTGAAACTGAAAGACAGCATTTAGCACATTATATTCTGGTCTTCTAACACATTTTATCTTTTGGTTGATCTCCTAAACACTAAACACTGAAGTGGAAAATGTTTTATTGTAATCATTCACATACGTTAATATCTGAGGCCCTACAGTTGCCGTATTACAGATGACATGGAGTTTAGTAATGGTCAGTATAACTAAATAGAAACTCAAATATAGTTTAAACAGTAAGATTTATACTGACTTCTGTAGTTAAATAAAAAGAATGTCTGGATAGGGGCAAGCACTTTTGTAAGGAGGTGGTTGTAGCGGATGTTGGAGGATGCATGCGAATGATCACATCTCCTCTTCGTTAATGGACACCCCTATAGAGCAGTGACAAAGGGAAGTAAACCCAACAGTCTATAAAGCCATGCACTTAAATTTATACACAACACTTTTGATTCTTTAAATGAACCAAGTCATAACCTTCTACACAGCTTTCATAATTACATGCAGCTGGTAACATACTAAGTGCGCTCTGGTTTGCTTTAACCAAAGTATCTTGAAAATTATGGCAAACATGCAGTTATTAAAAACTGCTTTGAATTTTAGAATGAAGTTTTGGTGGTACTGGGATTAATGGACAGAGGAAAACTATTGTTTGTTCAATTTCTATGCTACTCCATGAAGTGAGCTAGACGATTAAAAAGCCTTCTATCTGTTAAACTTCACAAAAATCTGAGAGGAAGCTTTACAAATGCAAAACCGGAGAACTAACGTATTTGTGTTATTGTTAAGGACTAAAACTAAGTATTTCAAGCCTAGGTACATATTTGCTTAAGGAAGCATTATATTGTCAGTTATATTAAAGTGGGCATAAATAAATTCGTAGGGTAAACATAACTCACTTTTTAAATGTCTTACGGGTTTATATACCTCTAATTTCTATAAAAATCACCAAGCAGTTAAACACTTAAAATAATTTCTCATTTTACCATAAGCAATAGGTTTTATGGTACTTTTGGGAATAACTGTTCTATCCACTTTGATAAAGATATTTCTAATCATTCATCCCAAAACCCCTGAAGAATTAAACAGATTTAAAAATCACACCAGTTTGGTGCTGTTTTTATAATTCAAATATAGTTTAATTTTGAAAGGTACACTGAATGTAAACAGAGAGAAGGCTCACGGGGCCAGGACATCATGGTGTGACCAGAAAAGGGGGCAGCTTGGTGACAGCAGAGGGTGGTGAGAGAGCCCACGTGGATCTGAATCCACAGTTTTCCTTAACCAGTTTTCCAACTTCAGGTAAACACCGGGTCCTCCATGGCCTCATTCCTTCCTGTAGGCAACTTCTAACTCCCCACTGCCACAAAGCCTAAACTTCTAAGGCAGGAGTCACAATTTAAGGTAAAACCAAGTACACTGTGAAGTCCCTGAAGGAAGTAATGACAGTAATGATGATATTATATTGCTCTCCAAGGTTTCACTCAGGCTTTGAAAGTATAAAGTTCTCTGAATTATTTCCGGATTTGCTCCGAGAAGGTAACTAGTACTTAGCACACCAGCCTGCATATATCCACTAGAGGACAGTGGTAAATGTGCACAACCATATTTAAAAAAAAAAATTTACAGTGTGGCTCACTGAAATAAAAATCTGTCTTGCAGAAACTGCTGTCCAAAGAACACATGAATAAAACCACAGCAATAGAAGGTCATATAAATTTCTGATCTAGTAAAAATTTAAATACTATAGTACATAAACAGGCAATTGTTCTGGGACTGGCTCCCCTGTAAGAAGTCAGCCCTGAAGGCATCATTGAACATGCAGGCTTCCCTGTATCCACGGCGAGGGGGTTGGGGAGCAGCGTGGGGCACTCCCTGCCCAGTGGTGGGCTTCAACCTCGTTGGCTACTATATACATTTTTGTATCTCTACAGCAGAGTCCAGCACTCGATGTGCAATAAGTGCTTAATCAAAGCTGGTTAATCAACCTTAAGTGTTCCCTGAACTTGGTTCCCTGTTTTGCCACTTCTCAGGTTTTTCATTTGGGGCAAATCACTTAACTTTTCTCTCTCCATTGGTGTTGGTTTTATGGAGCAAAGAATTTCTGAGGACACTTTAACATCCTAAATTATTCATTGAACAATTTCACCTTTCAAGATTGTTTTTTTTTCTATTTTCTTACTGCTATTTCTTGCCTGAGAGTAAGGCCTTCCAATTATGTTTTTAACACATTTTCATCTGATATAAAGTTTCTGCATAGGTAAAATAAGTTTAGTAGTAGGTAGAGTGCCTAAAAGTATGAATACTACTCTTAATATTTTTGAGGCTCACTTTATTGTGCAGTAAATGAGGATACTATTTGTCTTATACTTTGCCAAAGATATAATGAGATATGATATTTAAAACATCTAGTGCAAAGGTAGACATCCGTTTGACTTCTAACAAATATTGGTCTGTACTCTTTTCTGGCAAGTCTTATAGTCTGTGTTTGTATTGTATTCTTCTCATTTATAGGAAGGATTTTATGGGGAGTCTGGTTAAGATAAGATGATTTTAGCACATGATGTGTCATATTATATCCTCATAATTTAACTACTAAATGTAGACATGGCTTAATATTAAGACACAGGAAAATAATAGCTCTCCTAAAAAAAAATCTTTACAGTATACCAAATTTGATAAAACATTTTTATTGATAAATCTATAGTTAAATTAACAAGAAGTAATCTGAGTTTTTAACTATATGTGATTGAGACAAATTCTTTTTTTAAAGGTACTCAGTCACTCTGCAGTGTTCTGCACACGTAAGTGCTCATTTTGTTAGAATTGCTGTGTATCGCCATCTTACTCCTGATGCAATGAAATGGAAACAGCTCCAGTGTCTGTGTCATTTATCCTTCCAGGACAGTGGAAGAAACCCATAGCTAAAATAGAATTAAGAAATTAAGGGCTTTAACTCCACCAAAGGCAAAATGACAGATTGGTTTTGGAATACCCGTCAACAAGGCATAGATATAATGCCTGTGATCACGAGAGACGGGCCATTTGATTCTTTTCTGACTTTATAAGTAAGTGGGGTGTGTGAAAGTCCCAGTTCTTCTTGCCCCAGCATGAGGAGTGAAGAGATGACCAGACAATCGGGGCTGCTTCTTCCTGCTGACTGCCTTGCTTCTGTTACCAATATTCTCATTGAAATAGAATATTCACTCAAAGCCCAAATGCAGAAATTTTCTTCCTTGACCAAAAAGAGTTCTGTGTTTCTGGGCTTTCTCTCTCTCACTCTTACTCGAGAGTGTGGTCTTCTTAGGCATAAATGACTGTAGAACATTTTTTAAGGAAACTTCTCTTCGGATAGATGCAGTCATTCTGTAGTAGGGGGTGTAGACTGTGTCACGCTTGAGCTAAATAAAGAAGCTTCCCTACACACTCTTATGCAAGCCTGGTGGGGGAACAGCACACTACAAGTGTGTGAACTTTTGAGAGCATTGAAGTATAAACTAGAAACTGAAAAACCAAGATGTAAAAGCTAAAGTGAGAAATAGCATCTTTCTCATTAGGGAAGGCCTATCACCAAGAATCTCTACAATAGAAGACGTGATTCCTCTCTTGTCTTTTCTAATACTCTGTTACTTCTCTAATACAATTCTCTAATACCTTCAGAAACAAATACCTTCTACAGGCTTTCACAGTTTTGCCCTCAGCAAGTTTTGCAGTTTTATCCTCAGCATTGCCAGTGCCCCTCCATATCTGCATTCCATTCCCACCACCACCCAGCACTTCCAACACTCCCTTTCCTGAGCCTTTGTTTGGCTGCTTCCTCTGCCTGGCATATAATTTCTCCACTTCTGAAGAACTGTGACTCAACCCTCAAGGTCATCCCAAATGCCAATTCTGAAATCAGGAGCTTTCTGGGAAGCTCTTCTCCTTATCCCTAATCATAATTAAGTCCTTCCTTCCTCTGTATTTCTTGCCCTTGCCTTTGCCCTTGCCTACACATGACACTTGACACATTGTGTTACACAGTGCATATGGCATCCCCAGTGTTATTTGTGTTACAATTTCTTGCATGCACCCATCTGTTAGCCAGGACATTCTTTTTTTATTTTTCCAACCTCAGAATCCAGGGATGGGAATATAGGAGCCATTAAATAACTTGTGTATACTTGAATGGTGACAATACATTTATTAAAATCTGTACCGTGTATGTACACAAAAGTCTAAAGTCTTCACATGCAAATAAAATGGTTTCTGTCAATCTGTGGTTTTAAAAAAGGGAGAGAGGACTGTGTCACCTTTGATGATATTTGTTTTCTGAATAGTTATTTATTTACTAATGAATCATTAAGATATTTTTAGCATGTCAAAATTGAGTTTTTATTTAACATGAAAAAGTGGGAGTGTGTACTGCTTTCTATTTCACAAGGTAATTTTGGGTTTGCTTTATTTTTAAACTGTTTTTAAAAGAAGTGCACATTTACACACACATAGTTTGTTGACTATCAGGTATTTGTTAGATTTAGGTTCAGCTCACACAGGTGCTGGGAATTATTAGAAATACACACTGTTGATAAGTGGGTGAGAAGGGAAGTATTTAAGTTAAATTTAAAGTGGCTTGAAAGTCTGCTTTTTATTGGTAGATCATAGATTCACTTGAGTTATGGAATAACATAATTTAATGTTAGAAAATTAATATAGTTTTCTCTCCATAATTAGAATGACTTGCAAGTGGAGAAGATCAGGGAATGAGATTGTTGAGAGAAAGTCAGCTTGGCCTTAATGTTATATCTGGGAAGTAGAATCAGAAAGAAGATAAACCCTTCTAACAAACATGTATAGACATCAGCAATAGCATCCTAGACATAGTTAATTAATTAATTAAGAATTGAGTAACATTTTACTAATTAAAATTACATTTTACTAATTAACATTAAAAATCATAAAAGGTTATTGATATTTTGATACCCTCTTTAGGGAAGGTGCTCTATTCTTGAGGAAGAGAGGTGTCAATCTTCTGGTAGGAGGAGTGGTTCCTTCCTTAGGTTCCATAGAAGCACTTGACCTGCCTAGAAAGGGCCTCTTCAGCCAATCATTGTTTCAAGAACAAGGGGTAACCAGGTGGAGGGCTGAGCTGGGGTTCTGGAGAGCGAGTATTTCAGCCACAAGGAATAGCAAGAACAGTCTCTTGTGATTCTCAGTAGTTCAGTGTTGCTGGTGGGTGCTGCTAGAAGGGCTTGTTTGAGAAGATGCTGGAGAGGCAGAAAGAGCCAAGCCCCATGGACTTTTTCTGCCACATACGTGTAAAGGCAAAGGGATTTGGGGAAGATGGCAGCAGTGACTTGACTTCCAATGCAGCCCATTGTGTGGACAGATGAAATTGTTGAGGACATGTGCTTTCTTTCCCCCCAAAAAGTTAATATCATTTTCTGGCTTTCTCTATGACAAAAAGAGAATCATCTGGGAATATTTTATCTCTGCTCCCATAAAATTTTATTAAAATGCACATAACAGCATTTCATGTGGCCCAGTGTGAAAAAGCCACAGGATGCTTTCCGGCCACTGTGAGAAACTGTTGCCTCGTGTCCAGCAAGGAGGGTGTGGTTTGTGAGGCACACAGAGCTATTTCCAAGAAACAGAATTCTGCAACAGGTTTAGAAACAAAGTCTTAGTTGCACAAAAGGCTAACTAATGCTTGCTTATGACAGGTACAGAGTTATTCTAAGCCAACGAAGTCTGCCAACTTCAGGGCAAGAGAGGCTGGGGATGACCCTTAGCATTTGGCGGTTATGTTTATAAAATGCATCTCAGTCTGTACAGAGGGCGAGCTCTACCTCGCTCTGGTGTTATGAAAGTAAGCTGGGAGAATACAGGGTACCATTTCTTCCAGTAGCTCCAGTTAAGGCTTTCTGTAATGATAGGACCCTACTGAAATAATGAGCTTAACCACATTTACTCACTCAATTTCCCTTCACTGCAAAGTCTTATGAGGATCAAAACTGTAAGTAGAACAAACAGCAGAAGTCAGATATTTTTAATCTATAAATTGATTATCTGGGTGTAATTTCCATTTCCCTTGGTCAGTTCTTAAAACAGTAAACACAAATTTAGATTCTCAATTTCTCTCTCCCCTGCCTGCCTACTGCCTACCCTACAAGCACACACACACACACACACGTGCACACACATACATGTGCACACACACAGGTGAGGGAAAATAGTCTTCCCAGAAATATTTCAGATGGCACAACAAAAAGGGAGTATCTTTGGCTTTCAGACAAAAATACCTTTTCCAGAAAATAGATTCTCCCCAGACAGGTTTAGACAAAAAATCTCAGCCACCAACTGTTTGCAGTAAGCAATAGGAGGTCTCTGAAAAGGTGGAATAGATTCACTGTTACCTTAATATTTTAGAATTCTTAACTTGGATTTTTATTGTAATCTGTTCGGTGTGACAGAAACTTCAATACAAGAATTATAGGAAAGCATCAAATAGTTATATAAGAAAACACATTCTAACAATATAATAATTAACATTATTTCTCACATTTAGTGGGTACACATTCACAAAAACAAAAGGCTGATGTGGTCACTATTAAGTCCTCGGTTGATTCATAAACATTTACCTTGCTCTGTAAAAATGAGTCTTAGTAACCGTGGAAATGGCATTTGTTCTTCATGCAAAGAGAGCATGGAGAGGTGGCTCAAGTAACTATAAGGAACTGTTAAAATTTTAAAAGTATTAAACTCATCAGTAATTGTATCCTCTAACTCACGGGTGACAGCAATCAGTGTGGCTGGGGCAGTATCCAATCCCAGGTCACTCCAGTGCCCCACCCTTCCCCCAGACAGGGGATGGATTGGATCGGATTGGCCATCACATGTGATCCATTGACATATTGAGGGGTAACTTGCCAACTCTACAGAAATTACAAACCTGAGACAAAAAAAGAGAAAGAAATTGTAGTGATTACCAGGTCCAGAACCCTAGTAAAGCACTTCCTCATTTTCCAATATATCTCCATTCTGGGGAGGACATCCTATCGAATGTTTCAGGCCATGTGGTTCGGATGGGGTTTCCTTAGCCTCAGTTTCAGGGGTGAGTCATGGGTTGCTTTAAAATGATCCGCACTTCATATTCCTTCCACCAGGGTAATTGATTTGAGGATGTACTTGCAAACACATTTGGGCAGGGGCCATGCCCAGTACTTTTGTTTATCGGCTAGCAGACATGGGTTTCATTTTGTAGACCTGAAGCTGAAAAATTATACATCCTGAAGCTGCAATAGTCATATATATGGACCAAGAAGGGAAAGCATTGAAGACAATGCATTGAAAAGAGCCAAGTTCAGAGATGTAGACAATCGGGACTGGGTGACTTCATTGGAGCCCCTGAAATCAGGCCCATCTGTAGCCTGCCTTCCTCTTGGGCTTCTCATTACAGGACTCAGTCAATTCCTTATATGTTTAGGCCAGTTTGGTTGGGTTTTAAGCTACTTTCTATGGGAAGAATCCTGTCTAAGGCAGCATGTAATCTTATCACTGAAGCACTAGCTTAGATTTTTACCTTTTTAGTTTTGACTCCATAAAGATGACAGCAAATAAAACCAAGTCCTGACAGCTGTCAATGATGTCAAAAATGGGATCTCATTTTCCTTGATGTGTGATCATATGTATGCATATATAAGTGCATATATATGTGTATGTGTTTGTGTATATGCATATATAGATATACCATATATCGAAACAGAGTTCTTTTTAGTGAATTAATAAATGTCTGATTGTTTAAACCAAAGGAGATTTGGGTTATTAATTTTTCTTCCAGCAATCCATAAAGTATGAAAGTATAACCACGTGACTTCGATGGGGGAAATAAGCCACATGATGATCTGGATCAAATATTTTAAGAATTAAGCAGTGTTAAGAGAGAAAGACTCTTTTGATTATTAGAGACCCCTCTAGTGGCCACAAACAGGTCCACAGAGGGAATTAAAGTCATAATTTTTTTCATCTGTATTGCTCAGGCATTTTGCTTCTTTTCATACCCTGCAGCTGAAGTGTCTCATTGTGTCCAAATAAGTTCACATAAAGTGGGATGATGAAGAACTGCAGTCTGTAGGCAAGCAGCAGTCTTGTGCCTTGGAGAGTTTGGGAGCTGACAGGCCTAAAGTGGCTCATAATACACTGGAAAAGAGATGGGGTCAGCTCTTTATTGTGTAATATTCAGTGGCGTTATGAAAATCTGCTAAAGGAAATGTGACACCTCGTTAAGCCCCAGCAGCAGAGCCTGGGAGAAACCGTGTCAGTTATGCAACGCTGCTCTTCGTGAATATCAAGCTTATTTTGAAGATCCTCTCAGTACCTATTAACCAGTATGAAGGGTACAGGTGTTCAAAAGCACTCTACATTTTGTATCTGTACAAAAATGTTCTAATATACCTGCCATAAATGTGGCAATTAAACCCAGATTGTGGAAAGCAATAATAATAATAATAATAAAAACAGATAATGATGTAATTCAGCATTCTCTCCTTCACCACACTGTGTGACAGATGATCATAAACCATCTAAGAGTGTTCTAGGGTCCTTGGAAATCTATTCATGATTAATTGAAATAAATTAAACTTTCTAGGATGGAAAATGAGGTAGAGTGAAAGAAAAGAAGCAAATAATAGTAAATATGTATCCATTTATTTTAAAGGAAATCTTGAGCTTCTGAAAGTAGAATAAACATTACTTGATCAATCAGAAACAAAAATAAACTTAAGGCTAACTCAAGACAACATAAATATAATACATTGAAATGTTTTATCTCAAGGAAATCTTTCGAGATGAATTAGGCTACATGGTGTGGTTCCGATAACAGGTTGGCGGACTTGACCTTTGAGTGCTTGCATTAATATTATAGCAAACATAAGTCCAATTTACAGGATCTTTATAGAGTTTACTTCATATTTCTCACAGCCTAATGAGAGCTGCACTGCAGTTCTACTTGCTCCAAGGATGAATAATTTGACAAAGAACTATGTAAACAAATTATGTAAATCACTTTTAAGATCTTTATTGCCACATTTCCCCCTGTTTTAACAATCTAATGCCTGACATCACAAAGATTATTATGGGGCAAGGTGTCAGCTGACCAACCTTTCCTTCTAACTTAGAAATATTTGCACTTGGATGTCTCTTAATATCTTCTTGCTATGAGCTACTGGCATCTTATGACATTTAAAATCAGCATATAAAAACTGGGACACCAATTTTTGGTGCAAAGGATATTATATAGGTCTTTCTAATTCCCAACATCAGTAGATCAAAAAAATACTAACATTGCATAATTCTGCGAACAAAAAATTGGAAATACGAACAGTATTAACTACATGCAGGTTATCTCTGGTCCTTTCCAATAGGTCAAGTAATGCAGATGTCAAATGACTACAGGATAAGATAGGATAAGATCAGAGCAAAAACAACTGCTAAAATGGTGATTATTGAAAAATCCCCTCAATTTTTGTGCTTACAAATAAGGAAACTGAGAATCAGAAGCTAAAAGAAAGTGTTCGAGTCCCATGGCTGAGGAGGGGAGGAGTCAGGGTTCCAACTCAGGGCTGTGGCTCTGGAGCTCTCCCATGGACTCATTCCCGAGCATGGCAATGCCTGTGCTACAAGTGTGTCTTCAGGTGATGCTCTTACTGCAGGATAATCATTGACCAAAATTTAGAACTGAAGCTTCCAAACAGACTTAGGGGTTTCTGTTTCAGAATCATTCGATGTGCTTCATTATTGTCATATTATCTTTAGATTTTTAACTGTTATTTAAATTTGCACAACAGAAATATCTCCATTTGTCACCATGTTCTTTAGAATATCATTCACTCCACAGGTGTTTGTGGAGCCCCTTCTGTGTGGCCAGGCACTCTTCTGGGTACTGTGTAACATGCCAGAGATCAAAAGAATGATACTGTCCCTGACATCCTGAAGCATCATCTTAGTGTGGAAAGACAGGGAATAAACATGAGAACCAACTACATTACACAGTATATAGTATAGTGTAATGTAGTGTATAGTATAGTATATAATAAAGTGTATAGTGTAGACAGAAGATAATAATGAAACATGGCATGTAGGGTTGAGCTGCTGAGGTAGAGGATTCATTTATTTAAATTTATTAAATTAATATTTAGGGTAGATAGTGACATTTCTACAAAAACTTGAAAGAAGTAAGGAAAGGAGGCACATGGATATCTGGTAAAAAAAAAATATTACTGAGAAAGGAAACATCAGGTAAAGACTCTGAAGTAGGAATGTGCCCGTGTGTCTGAGACTAAGCAGAAGGACTCTGTGCTGGGGCAGAGTATGCAAGGGTTACAGAAGTGGGTGATGGGATCAGACAGGTACTGATTAAAGTCTTATAGGTCCTTGCAAGGACTTAGATTTTAAGTGTGCAAGAAATAAGCCACCAAATGATTTTGTGCGGGAGAGGGACATGACTAAGTGTTTCAACAGTTTCACTCTGGCTGTATTGAGACGAGACTGTGAGAAGGAAAAGACAGAATCAGGGGCATCTGCTATTGCAATAATCCAGGCAAGAGTTGATATTTGGATCATGGAGGTAATGGTGGAGGCTGTGACAAATGATACAATTGTCGGTATGTTTAGAAGATAGAGCCAACAGGGATTCTAATGCTTGACACAAAGAATGAAAGAGAAAGATAGGAGACGAGAATCATTACAAGGCGTTTGGCCTGAGCAATGCAAGTTTGTATTGTCATTTACTGAGATGTTAAGACTGTATGTGGAGTGAGATTGAGAGCAGTTATGTGATTCTGGAGCACAGAGAGATCTCAGCTGAGACAGATGTCAATTTAGGAGATGTCTATTTAAATCTATGAGACTGGATGCATAATGACAGATGGGTAAACACCATGTCTATTATGAGCCATTTGCCAGACTAAATATCCAGAGAAATTCATCTGGGTGTAGAACACCTAAAATCCTAGATAAAATATAATAAACTTTAGACAAATAAGTCTGAGCTCCAGCAATAAAAACAGCCAGAAGCCAGACACAGGATAAAGAGTGATTGCACAGTGGTAAGCTGAATTCAGACTTTGTTTTGATCCTGTGGGCATCTGTCAGTTTCTGACGGCTCAGTGCCTGGGTTTTAACTGGCCACACATGTTCAAGGCTAGAAATAAAGCTTTGAGCCCCCAAAGTATGGTGGTTGGAATGGAGATAGTTTAGTAAAGCAGGAAGCATCAAATTACAACTTTCTTACAGAATGCATTAGGTTAAATCAACCCATCCAGAAACAGGTAGTTGTAGACTCAGTACCGACTGGAGACATGCACTTATGTGAGTTCGGGGACAGAATTACTACTACCTATGTGGTTCATGAAAACCCTCAGTCTGAAAATTGTTTCTAACATGTTCCTAGGCTGTTGGTGACATCAGGGAGAAAGCAAATCAAAGCGATTCCTTTCTGGAGGAGAGTTTAACGATGTGTCTGATCACAAAACTCAGCTCTGGACTTTTACAAATCAGGTTGGAAAAGCACACAGGCAGCATTATCTGCAGAGCAAACATTTTATGAGCCCTCCAGCCTGGCTGCCTGATTCAGGTCAGTGTCTATCACAGCCCTTCCCCAGCCATGGCCAACTCTTCCAGGAGCGCAGAGCAGACATCCTGTGGAGGCCTCCCCCACCCTGTGACTTTGCATCGGCTCACTCATTTTTGCCTTGAAGAATCTTAATGCACGTGTTCTCATTCTGTGAGGATTTTGGCCACTGCCCTGTTGCCACTTGCTCTCCAGGCTTGGCTGCAGCCCAGGGCCAGCGTTCCTGGCTCCCACCTGCCTGGGCAGAGATATCCAACAGGGAGGGTAATATGAAGCTTAAATTTTTTCAGAAGGAACGTTCAGTGATGTACTGGCATATATCTTAGATAGATACAGTGTTCAAAAATACAACATCCAAACATAAGCATATCTTGTAAAGGGAATAAAGCCAATGCCAAAATGTTACATTATCTTAAAAAGGCTGTTCCGGGGTGGAAAAGAAAGATGCTGTGGCAGGTGAGCTTCAAAGTCCTTTACAATTTGAAAGTATTTTATTCAGCAAAGTATTTCTGAATTTATCCAGAGAAAGTATTTAATATTTCTCATAAAGATACTTGCTGTAGCATAAGGATCACATGAGTCATGCTAACTTGAGTCACACACACACACACACACTCATTGTTGAAGAAGACATGGAAGAATAAAGGTGTTTTTCCAGAGTTTGGCCAAGCTGTTTCTCTTCCAGCTCTAGGAGGCCCCCTTGCTTAGTGAGGGCATCAGGGGACTTAGTGATTTTGTGCTGAGACCTGGAGCTAGAGTAGACATGACCATGATCAGAACCCTACCTTGTTTTGGGGTACACCCCATGAGCCCCCATATTCTTACAGCTCCTCATCTAGCTCTGTTTCCCACGATGCTCACAAGGCTTCCATCAACTCTTTAAGTATATATAGCACCTACTCTTTTGCTCCAGGCCCTTTGAACAGTGATTTGCTCACCTGCAATGCTTTTACATGGTAGAGTCTTCACCACATGAGACAGGCATCTCCGGCAACCCTATCAAAAACTGGGTCCTGGACTCCCTTCTACCACATTTTTCTGAGCTACCTGTTTGTTTCTTTAGTAAATGTATCATCTTTCCAATTATTTTCTATGCCTGTGGATTTACTTTTGGCCTGTGCTCTTCGTTGGAATGTAAGATCCCCAATGGAAGAATTTATTTCTAACATTTTTATGAATATATCCCCAGTACTGAGCACAATTCTCAGAGGACTGAAGACTCCCAGATATTTGACAAGTATTAATGCAGATAAATAAATGAATGAGTGGAATGCTTGGACAGAACTTTTGGGATTGGGGGACTAGGCTGTCAGTGGGTACCAGAGCCAGAAAATAAGTATTGTTCAACAAGAATAATGGCTCTAAATTCAAGCCAGAGAATAGAAGGTATCAAGAAAACACAAAGCAGTTTGGGGATAGCTAGAAAAACAAACTCTCTGATTATGGCCTGGGAAATATTAGTGAATAGGAAAACAAAGATCTTCCAAACAGATAACCTGCACATGTTGCTTGGTTAAGTAAATATAAGTTGATAAAAATGACATGCAGTTTAAAGTAAGTTTTATTATTTGAAAAGTATGAAAACAAACCAATGATGGAAAAAAATAAGTTAGAATTAAAAATTTCTGGGACGTGCCACAATTAAAGAGACACTAACGGGAGGGTATACGGTCATTTCAGGTAAAGAATTTGGAAGGTGCCATATGGAATGCCACTAAAAGAATCGTGGCTAAAGCACTAAACACGTGATTATAGGGAGTAATGGAAATGCCACCTGAGTGGGAATTAGAAGCCAAGAGATTCCGCCATAATCATCCAGTTCAAATATCAATAAAACCGTTGAAAACTGTTTCATGACGATAGCATATCTTTCAGAATGTTCCCTGATTGTATGTGTTTCATCAAAGCATGAAAAGCAGTTATTTAAGTTCAGGCGGAGTGGATCAGTCATGTGGGTGGTACAATCTCCCAGCCAGGAGAACTAAGAGGGGTCAGAGTGAGAGACGCAATGTCAGATATTGGCGTCAGGGATGAACAGTGTGGTTAATTCTTTCTCATAGGAAGGAGCGGGTTAGGGTCTGGAAACAGACAGACAACAGGAAAGGGCAACCAAAGGACAAAACCACTACAATTCTTACACGTGGGAGTCTGAATCCAGCTCCTCCTTGATCCATCACATCTACGACTTCCAGCCACTTTCCAGTGTCTGGGGAAGTGGAGAAGTACAGCCTAGTACCTTCTCACGTGGAAGCAAAATGCACATGGCCCAGTCTCTGTGAGCGTCGGTGCCTTGATCAAAAGGTAATTAAACTATGTATAAACAATAGTAAAAAATTGAAAGACTTATTTGTCAAATATATCTACTCTGAACTGCAGAGATTGTTAATGCTTCCCAGGTAAGGCTTTCTGAAAGTTGGCTTTCTGCTGAATTTGAGGAGAAAATGGCACACATTGGTATGAGTTCCAGCTCCAGGGAAAGTCGATCTCAAGGGCTAGGAGAAGGACAAAAGGTTTTCCCCAGACCACATGGATCTAGCATACTTTGCTTCTGTAGTTCTATCAGATTTTAGAAGTATTTGGTTATATTCCTTTGGCATTTGCTTCTCCTCTCCTTTGCCCTTTTCGCTAAGTTGTTGACTTCTGACATCCACTTCGGATGCTGTGTCTCTTCTTTAGAGTAATCTGTTTTGGCTTCATGGTTAACTGTTTCACAAGGGCATTCATCACTCAGCGGTCCTTTTTGTTTAATTCCAAGTTAGTTGCAGGGTTTGAAATGGTTGAAAGTGTGTGAAATAGCACATCTAAATTAGCCACAAAGAAATACATTATTAAAAAAAAAGATTAAAAAGAAATAAATAAATTATCTTAAAGAGTTAAAAAAAGAAATACATTATTCTTTGACAGTGAGAAACTTGACAAATTAGATAATCTTCAGTATTATTTAAAGTTGAACATGCAGAAATTCAATCAAGAATAAAAATATGACTATTATGAGAGATATTGGGTAAGTATTCTACAAACAAATATAACCTCATATTTCCAGGCTACTGGGCATTGTAAAACTACAAGCAGATACCTACTCTATGCCTTCTCCCATGCATGTTTCTTTTCTGTGGTTATTCTGAAGCCAGTATTGTATGTATCACATTATATCAAGGAGCTAACTATCCATGTTAAGTTATACAGGATATACATCACTGATTTCTAAAGTATAAAAAGGATTCTGAACAGATTCATCTGAACAATAGATTTAATTTAAAAAATCTGTAACATAGGCTTTATAATTTATGTTAATTAGTTTTTGGTTCTTCCTAGTCTGGCATCTGTTCTTTCAAGGAATATGGAGAGAAAAACAACAGCCAGACCTGAGTATCCTGACGCTTAAGGCTTTCCAACTGTCCACATAGATTAAAACCTCTGTTAGGAGAAATGCAGACTGTGTGGAGAAAAACAAATTTCACCCAAACCTCGAGCTAAGAGCAATGTCCTGAAGTTAACCCAGAGAATTATGCAACAGTGGGAGATCCAGCTCTTCTGTATTTCTAGCCGACTCTCTTTTAATGAGTCCATCATTCTCTTACACTATGTGTTTATTACCCCATTCATCCTTTCCATGCTTATTCAGCTTTATTGTATAATTGAATATTCTAAATATATACTTTCATACATGCAATCCTTTCTCCAAAGGGCACAGACGCTCTGAAACAATTTCAGAAAGAATATTCAGAAAGGAACTTTTAACTATATTGTTAATCTTTCCCAAGTTTTTATGGATTGAATAATACTCAGGTGGAAACTGAAGCAGAAGTGTTATTTCTTTCCCTTTCACCTTCCCCCCTCAGTGTTCAAGGCAAGCAGAAGAGAAAATGATCACACATCATTAATTTTATGTCTTCCAAAAGGTATGCAATAGTCACTTTGCCTTAGATAAAACTGCTTAAAACATAAAAATAAAAACCAAAAGCAAAGATATTGAAGGAACCTAAATACTTTGCTATCTATACTTGTCCGAGATCCGGGAAAGCACTTGTTGAGAAGATGGTACAGAAGCATAATACATATAAAAGCCTCCTGAGGAGACTGTTTTACTTTAAGTAATGCAAGTTAATCAGGAGAGACCTCGGTTTCATTTGTTTTTATTGACTATTTTATATATTATGAATATAAATAACACCTTTCCCTACCATAAATAAAGCTTTTTTCAGATATTTTTTCTTGTTTGCTATTAAGTTGTTTGGAAGTACTTTTTATTTCAGAAGTTTTATATTTTTATTGTCAAAACTATTCATTTTTTTTTTTTTTACTTTATGTTTACAGCTTTGGGTGTGATGCTCAGATCGGTCAACTTCTTGTCAATATTATATAATTATTCTTCTAAATATACTCTTCTATTTTCTTTAAGGGTTTATTTCTTTACATTTAGCATTTCAACTTACTTGAAATGTATTTTTAAAATAGTTTTATTGTTATTCTATTTCAGTTGTCCCAATTTCCCGCTCTTGCCCTCCCCCACCCAGCCCACACCCTTCTCCCACCCTTGTCCATGTCCATGGGTCATTCATACATGTTCTTTGACTTAGCCCCTTCCCCTTCTGTCCACCATTATCCTCCTCTACCCTCCCTTCTGGTCACTATCAATCTGTTCCATGTTCCCATGCCTCTGTTTCTATTTTGGTTATTAATTTATTTTGTTCATTAGATTCCTCTTATAAGCAAGATCATATGGTATTTGCCTTTCACTGACTGTCTTGTTTCACTTAGCGTAATATTCTCTAGTTCCACCCATGCTGTAACAAAAGGTAGGAGTTCTTTCTTTCTGCTGTGTAGTATTACATTGTATAAATGTACAACAGTTTTCTGATCCATTCATTTACTGATGGGCATTTAGGCTGTTTTCAGCACTTGGCTATTATAAATAGTACTGCTATGAACCACGGGGTGCATAAATTCTTTGGAATTGGTGTGCCAGTGTTCTTAGGATATAATCCCAGCAGTGGGATCACTGAATCAAAAGGCAGTCTTATCTTTAGTTTTTTGAGGAATTTCCGTGCTGTTTTCCACAGTGGCTGCACCAGTCTGCATTCCCACCAACAGTACACTAGGATTCCCTTTTCTCCACATCCTTACCATCACTTGTTTGTTGATTTATTCATGATGGCCATTCTGACAGGTGTGAGGTGATGTCTCATTGTGGTTTTAGTTTGCATCTCTCTGATGGCTAGTGATGTTGAGCATCTTTTCATATGTCTATAGGCCATCTGTATGTCCTCCTTGGAGAAGTTTCTGTTCGGGTCCTTTACCTACTTTTTAATTGGATTGTTTGTCTTCCTGGTGTTGAGTCATATGAGTTCTTTACATATTTTGGTGATTAAACCCTTTTCTGATGTATTGTTGGCAAATATGTTCTCCTATACAGTTGGTTCCCTTCTCATTTTGATGGTGGTTTATTTAGTCACATAGAAGATTTTTAATTTGTTGTAGTCACAGTTGTTTATTTTTTCTTTTATTTCCCTTACCCTGGGAGGTATATTGTCAAAAATATTGCTACATGGGATATCTGAAATTTTATTGCATTTGTTTCCCATTTAGGACTTTTATGGTGTCACAACTTATATTTAAGTTTTTCATCCACTTTGAGTTTATTTTGGTGTATGGTGTAAGTTGGTGGTCTAGTATAATTTTTTTCATGTACCAGTCCATAGTATGATATAAGAATTGCACATTGGCCATATATTAAGAACACACACAACCACAAACACAAACAAATGATTTTAGAGTATGTACATCTCGTTGGTTGGAGTCTTAAGTTTAATTATTATAGAGTGAATCAGGAGATTAAAAAGTTATAATGGATTAGTAATCTTTATTTTAAAGTTAGAAAAACTTTCACTAATATTATATAATTCTTCTCTTGAATTTAAGAATTTATTTATTAAAATTCTTATTGCATGCCAATTATGACCATGAATTAAACACTGAGGATAACTAGATCTACCCTCAAGGTCAGTCTAGTTGAGGAGAGGTCACTCTGAATGCAACCAGACACTCTCAGAGCATTATGCAAAGGCTATGACATTAGGCTCTGCCTAAGTTACCTTTCTTACCAGTGATGGTTCCCAGAAAAGGTGATATTTGAGCTGTGTCTTGGGGGATAATAGAGATTCATCAACAAAACAGAGGTATGAGACATTCCAGGTCAAGAAAGAGCAATTGGCAAGATGCACATGGTGATATATGCTGGTGCATTAAAAGATTATGGGAAGTATGCTATAATTCAAATAAATGTGCCAGAAAAGATATTGTGCTTGGAAAGATAAAAATTTTGACTGTACAGAACTATTAGAAGATAGAAGAAATGAGAGCTTATTGATTGAATTGCTTTAATAATCCAAATGAAACATGGTTAATGCCCGATTGAAGTCACAGCAATAGGGATGGAGGAGGGAAGTAAATAGAAAAGAGAAGTACTCAGACTCGCAGGGTTTTTTCATTTGGTAAACTGAGTATATGGTAGTACTAAAACTAGGATATAAGTTACAGGAGGCAGCAAGTTTGGAAGATCATTTACCTCTGCAGATACTGAGTTTCAGTCACCTAAAGACTGTCCAATCAACTGTTGATTACTAACATCTAAAGTACAAGAGAGTTATCTGAGCTGAAATTAAATCTTTGGAAGACTTTGATTAGTAGGTTAAGAATTGTAAACTCAATTTTTTACAGAATACAGTTCCTGCATATAAGAAAGAATTGAGTGAAGGATTTTATAAAGAATGGAGGCTGCCGTCAGAAGCTGGAGAGAACATGCCCCATCTGAGACAGCTGATGCTCAGCTCCAATCCACCATTGATGTGGGACTCTGGGCCCGAGCTGCCAGTTTTTCTTGTATTTTAAGAGAAACCAGAAACCTGAATTTTCTCCTCATTTTTAATAAGATCATTTTATTATTGTTAATTTTTAAAAGTTATTTGATTAAAAAATGTTTATTATATTTTATTGATTATGCTATTACAGTTGTTCTGATTTTTCTCCTTGCCCCTCCACCCAGCACCCCCCAGTCCCTTAGGTAATCCCCCCACCACTGTTCATGTCCATGGGTTATGTGTATAATACAGTCCTTTGGCTCCTCCATTTCCTGCACTGTACTTTATATCCCCATGGCTAACTACCTATTTATATTTCTTAATCCCTTCACCTCTTCACCTATTCCCCCACACCTCCCTCCCATCTGGCAACCATCAAAATTCTCTCTGTATCCATAATTCCATATCTGTTTTTCTTGTATGCTTAGTTTGTATTTCAGATTCAATTGTTGATAGATATGTATTTTTACCATTTTGTGTTCATGGTTTTGATCTTCTTTTTCTTTTTTTTTTTTCTTTTTTTTTCTTTCTTTTTTTTTTTATTTAAATGAATGTTCAAGTACAGTTTTCACCCCCCTACTCCCATTCAAGTCCTCCCACCGCCCCTCCCTACCTCCCACCCAATCTATCCCTCCCACCCTACCTCCCTCCCTCCCTCCCATTACCACCCTCCCCCTATCTTTTATCCATGTGTCCTTTAACTTTAATCCTATAAACCCCTCCCCCTCTCCCCCAAAATCTCTCATCTTCTTTTTCTTAAATAAGTCCCTTTAACATTTCATATAATAATGATTTGGTGGTGATGAACTTCTTTATTTTACTTTATTATTATTATTATTTTTTGGTCTGGGAAGTTCTTTATCTGCCCTTCAATTCTAAATGACAGCTTTGCTAGGTAAAACAATCTTGGCTGTAGATCCCTGCTTGTCATGACTTTGAATATTTCTTGCTAATACCCTCTAGCCTGCAAAGTTTAATTTGATAAATCAGCTGAGAGTCTTATGTTCCCATAAGTTCCCTCTGTTGGTAACTAACTGCTTTTCTCTTGCTGCTTTTAATATTCTCTCTTTATCTTTAACCTTTGACGATTTAATTATGATGTGTCTTGGGGTGGGCCTCTTTGCATCCATCTTGTTTGGGACTCTGTGCTTCCTGGACTTGCATGTCTATTTCTTTCATCAAATTAGGAAAGTTTTCTTTCATTATTTTTTTCACATAGATTTTCAGTTTCTTGCTTTTTCTCTTCTTCTGGCACCACTATGATGCTAATATTGGACCTCTTGAAGTTGTCCCAGAGGCTGCTTCTACTACCCTCATTGTTTTGTATTCTTTTTTCTTCTTGTTTCTCTGATTGGTTGTTTTTTGCTTCCTTATGTTTGAAATCATTGATTTGATTTTTAGCTTCATCCACTCCACTGTTATTTCCCTGTAAATTGTTTTTTATTTCAATTAGTGTATCCTTCATTTCTAACTGGATCTCTTTTATGCTGTTATGATCCTCACTAAGTTCCTTGAGCATCCTTATAAACAGTATTTTGAACTCTGCATATGATAGATTGCTTGTCTCCATTGATTTTAGTTCTTTTTCTAAAAAAGAATTTTGATCACTTCTTTCATTTGAGTCATGTTTCTTTGTCTCCTCATTTTGGCAGCCTCCCTGTATTTGTTTCTATGTATTAGATAGAGCTGCTTTGACTCCATGTCTTGGTAGTGTTGCATAATATAGTAGGTATCCTGTACAGTCCAATGGTGCAGCCTCCCCTATCACCCAAATTCGGTACTTGAGGTGTGCCCTTTGTGTGGACTGAGTACACCCTCCTCTTGTAGCTGAGTTTTGATTGCTGTTGGTAGGTCAATTTGAGGGAATTACCTAGGCCAGTCAGCTGCAAGGATGGGCTGTGACCACTTACCACCAACCTCTGCCCTCCATTGAGAATCAGCTGTGCAAGGGCAGGGTTGGGGTACTCTGAAGTGGTGTGTAGCTGTCCACTGGGTATGGTGGCCTTGGGGTTTCTAAGGGAGTGTAAGCCAAGATCAGTCCCCACCTGTGTTTTGCTTGGAGCCACCCTGAGTGAGCGATAAAGCAATCTGAGATGGCTGCTACTTGTACTAGGCTTGGAGATTCCCAGGAAAGGCCAAGCTGTGAATCTAGGTGGGGCTGCTGATAGTGCCAGGCCTGGAGCTCACAGAGGCTAGTTGTTGCTTGTTTCAGAGGATTTAGAAAGTTGTGAAGCATGATCCAAGACTAGACATTCTAATGGAAAAGCAGGTAGGGTGGACCCATAAATTGGGTCAGGGGAATTCTAGGAGTCTCCAAGCCTGGTCAAACAGTGTTAACCAAGTTGATGGAGTCTCAGATATGACACTGGTTTGCTAGCTCTGTGGTTCTGAGGGGAAAGGGTTTAGAAAAGAAACAATTGCTTCTTGCTTTGATGCCAGACACTTCAATTCCTCCCTGTATTCCACTGGTGCCTTTCAAGCTGCTGACCCAGTGCTGGAGCTCAGAGGAAGTGAGTCTGACTAGATGAGTCCATGTGTGGGTTCTTAAAGAGGAACTGCTTGGGGCTCCAGAAGTTCCTTCTGCTAACTGAGTCCCTGATGGTTTTTGCAGCCAGAAGTTGTGAGGACTTAACTTCTTGGCACTGGAACCCTGGACTAGGGGCCCTGTTATGGGGCTGGAACTCTTTGCTCCTGAGATATACCTCCTGAATTTTTATCCACAGCATATGAGTGAAAGACCAACCCATTTTGTGTCTGTGTCCCTCATACTAGTCTAGCTGGATGTGGTTTCTTTAATTCTGTAGTTGTCAGACTTCCATTCGTCTCAGATTCTGATGGTTCTGAGTGATGTTGTTCTGTATTTTACTTTTAAGTTTGATGTAATTGTCTGAAGAGGTGAACCATGTCTGCCTATGCTGTCATCTTGATCAGAAGTCCAAAACCTGGATTTTAATATGAACTCTCCCAATCTCTAACTAAAGATTTTTTTAAAAATGCTTTTTGGGCCAAAAGCCACATGAAGTCCATAGACACTTCTGTCATAGATAATAATGCAAATGAAATTTCTAAGAAAAGTGTAGTCCAAAGTGAGAAAAAAAGAAACTCAGAATGAAACTCATGAAAACTTGAGGCCGAAGAGAGAGCTTTGAACCAAGTATTGCACAGTGTAACCCACATAATTTTACTGGTGTGAAGGTAAAAATAACTTTTGATTTTGCAACATAAACGTATGTCTCATTAAAAATCCATGAGTACTAATTTCAAATAAGTCCTCAATTGTAGGTAATTCTAGTACATTTCTTTTATCATCTCATTCTCATCAATCACCATCATCATTTCAAATCTTTAGTGTGTTAACTCTGACCCTCACCATTAACCACAAACACGTTTTTCAGTTTTTGACCACATCTCATGTTTTATATAGAAAACAGAAACTATTAAATACGAATTTCTCAAATGCCTGGTACTAGGCATATGATCCTATCTTCTGTGGCTCTATCTTATTCTCTTCTCTCCAGCTTCTCAATGTCTTCTCTCCATAATGCATTCAGACACTCCATCTGAACCTTCCCTTAGGTTTTTTAATAGGTTCAAGTCTCTTCCATGAACAAGAATAAAAATCAAAACAACCACTCCCAGTCCCACAAGTTGCTCCACCTTATTCTTTCTTTCTTCCCTTTTACAATCAAACTTCTTGAAAGAATTGTATACACAGCCTGTCTCCAGTTCTTTTCCTCCCCTCACTCCTTAGACTATCTGATGTAGCTTCTGTTTCAAACCCCTACCAGACTCTCTCTTGTTAAGGTCACCATGCTACTAAATCCATTGAATGTTTTCAGTCCTCACTTTCTTGTCCTCTTAGCATCATTCGACCCCATTGGCCACTTCACTCTTCATGGCTCACTGTGTCCCTGGCTTCTGGGACAATCAGCTCTCGTGGGCTTCCTCCTACTCCTTCTTTAGATCACGTTGTATTCTTCTCTTCCCCCGGGAACCCTGCCTTTACTGGTTCAGATTGCACTATTATATGCTCTCGGAGGGCAATAAAACTCTCCTTTGTAACAATTTGCACTGTGAAATTTTATATTTGTTTGTGTTCTCTCCAGACTTGTAAGCTAAAGAAGGGCAGGAAGCATGCTAGTTTTTCTCATCATCACAGTTATTGTACCTGGTGAAGGGTTGGTGGCTCAATAACTATTTGTCTAGTAGATCAAGGACTAAGTAACTGACAATAAATAAATTTGAAGCCTTGAATTGAAGAAAATAGAGAATGCATCACTTCCCTAATACATGAGGATATACAATTAGTAAACAGGTTTGTTTCAAATTATTTCATATTTGGATCATTTTATTTTACATTTTTATTAAGTAAACACACAACCCTATGTATTTTAGGAATTTATCTAAGCAGGATTATTTCAGTCTATTTAAATTTTGGAGCATTTTTATTTTTACTTTTTATTCTTCAATGCACACTTAATATTTAATATAACCTCTATGTAGAGTGACATAAAAATGCATAAGACTGTCCCTACTCTTAAAGGTATAATTCTTTTTTCTTTTTATATATTAAAAGTTGAATTAGAAACAAAATTTGACTATCTCTTTATTTAAACAGCTACAAGTGCAGAAAAGATAACTATAAAAATAATGAAGAACAAAAGAGGCAGAAGTCTAAAAAAGCTCTTTGAAATTATATTAAAAACTTTCTATTTCACCCAAAATATTTTTACATCATCAAATATGTTCATGTAAAGGGTGTATATCTAGAGAGATATGCAAATGATTTATATTTAGATACTGGTCTGAATGAACACTTTCAGTTTGAGAAATGGACCAAATATGACCAAATAACTGCTTATGATCATTAGCTATATTCATTCAATAAGTATTTATTAAGCATTTTCCATTAGCCAGGGCAAGCCAGGCTGTCTTCATGACTATATGAACGTGGGACTGCACACAGTAGAGAATAAAAGATCAAAAGACATGGAAGTTTCTAGATGTATTGACTTTAGGGAGAATGAATAGGAATTATTTCTGAAAGTTTTGAATTTGGGCCACGACTATGTAACTAAATTAAAACATGTTGAAAATAGGCCTATAGTGAGAAGCGGAAAGTTCTTGCCTGTAAATATCACTTTGGTGGTAACTGACACATCAATGATGGTTGAAAGTCAAGGATTAGTCATCAGTGTTGGATGTCATGGAAAGGTCAAGCCACATAATAGATGAAAAAGGCCTTTGGATTTTCTAATTAAATCTAAATTAGAGTCTAGAAGATGGATTTGGAGTTATAAAACAAAATTTTTCTCTGAACTGAAGGTACCAAGTCAATTCGATCCATGTCAGACAGTCATGTGTTCAAACCTCAGTTTTGTCACTTTTTATGTATGACACTAGTCCAATTACTTAATCTCTTGAAGCCTCAGAGTTTCCAATCTGTACAGTGAAGATAACAATAGCTGTCTTCCAATGTTTGGGGAAGAATTAAATGAGATTCTTGGTTCAATAGTTCAAATAGTAAGTGCCAAATACATGGCATTGGTAATAAGAAGGAGGGCTATGATAACAAACATCTTCTGTTTGTGATGGCCAGATTCATTCTCTCCCCCATTCTCAGACCTGTATGGATTGTGTCAGGTTGGTGCTCATTTGGAAGGCAATCACAAGACATCATGGGGGAAAGAAAAATGATGCCCCCAGCATCCTCCCTACCTGGTATCAGGTTGACATTGGTTATGTTTTCCTATAGAAAACCTGTTAATATCTTCACTTACTTCAATGGGGTATACATTTATTTCCTGTTGGAATCCTGACTAATATAATAGGCATCATTCCCCTTTGCAGGTGATAAAACACTTGAGGCTTTAAAAGAATCTACCCAAAATAATCAAAAACAGTAGGGATGTTAAGATAGCTAGTTAATCATTGATTCAAATTCTGTTCAAACTTGAGTAAATCCAAGTCCTTTCTAGCTGTGTGAGTTCTATAAATTTATCTGTAGTTGTGTGAGTTGGAGCAAGCTATTTAAATTCTACAAAGTTCAGTGATCCCTTCCACAAAATAACTCCAACACATTTTTGTGAGTATTATAAGTGATAATACATTTAAAGTAATCACCACAGTGCCAGGCACAGTGATTAATAAAAAATGCTACTTTTATATACCAAAAAAATCCCTATAAATCATAGTCTTTGGTAAAATTTTTATCTCCTTCAGCAAGTTCTGATTTAATATCAGTGGTCTCTCTGAAAACTGAATGTTCTCATTTTTATTATTTTATAAGTGCATCTTTGTAAACACTATTATCAAAAAAGATTCCTGTACACTTCCCGTGTTGTTTTCATCTTAGTTCATTCTGTTTTTGCAAATTTAACTACAGAATTGTGCTTACGTGTCCAAGACATACTTCTCCTTTATATTTCATAGTAGTAAAATTAGACAAACAAGAAAAAAATCTTCCCATTTGCCTTTTACTTTAAAAAGTTTTTTGGCATATTGGCCTAGTGTAGAGATTTTTTATTGAAGTTGGTTTTATTCATGCTTATCACAATCATCAATACTAAATCTCCCTTTTTAAAAATCCTCACTTGAGGACATGCTTATTGATTTGAGATACAGAGAAGGAGAGGGAAAGGGAGAGAGAGAAAGAGAGAGTGGCAGGGGGGAGGGAGACAGAGAGAGAGAAACATTGATGTGAGAGGGAAACATTGATATAAGAGAGAAACCCTGATTGGTTGCCTCTTGTATATCCCTACCAGGACTGAACCCGCTACCCAGTCATGTGCCTTTCTGGGAACTGAACCAGCTTTCAGTTTACAGGATGATGCTCCAACCAGCTCAGACAGGACCTAAGTCTCCCTCTATGACAGCCCTTTTCTATTGGTGTATTAGCTAATTGCTCGTCTTATACAAATGGACAGATTTAATCCAAAGTTATGTCTGAAAACTCCTCAGAAGATGGAGAACATCCTTTCTGCACATTTGGCTTAAAATAACTGTTCCACCTTAGAGAAGTTTGGGTATTATCAGAAATCATTTGCAATCCAATTGTCAATGAAAGTGGCATTGGCATGTTTTATTGAATCTGACATTTTGTATGACAAGTATATTGATCAGAATATGTCAGCTTTAGGCACATTCCAATTTTGTTACAGTTAACATAACCGTCGCTTGGAGATTTCCTTAAGGAGTGGTGTACTGACCTGACTGTACCAGTAAAGAAATAAATTACTTATATTTTAAAAATATTTTAGGCTTTTAGACTGCTGATTCAAAAAGGAAAAAATGTGTTTTTTATATTAGAGGCTTCACTGACTTGGATTTTAGAATTGGAAAAGAAAGCAGAAAGAAAGCTAATGTTAATTTCTACATGTATCAAGTATTCTTCATATTTTTTAAACCTCTCATCAAATCTTTTAAGGCAGCAATTACCTTTAGTTCACTGAATTCAGACAGATTATGTACCTGACTATGAGTGCCCCATCTGAGAAACGATGAATTTCGGTCTCAATTATAGGCTTCTCTGATTTCTAAGTCCATTTTATTAAAGAATGGCCTTTTAAAAATTACAAAAAATCTCATTGTACCCTTAATTTTAGACAGTTTTCTCAGATTCTAACTGATCTCAAAGCTTTCTTTTCCCATCCCATTGCTCTGTTCTCAATTTAAGATCTCATCCTCTCTTGCCTGGATTGTTGGAATACCATTTAACTTTCCCTCTTGAGTTTAGTTTTTTCCACTCCAATATATCATCCATATTTATGTTTTAAACACAAATTTTTTAATCTCTATTTTAACTCTTCCACAACTAATCATTACCAATGACATATAGTCAGAGTTACTCAGTAACTGTTCGAGCATTACACAATCTATCTCCTGTCTGAAATACTCAGTAATCAAGGACACTTCTCATACCTTTTACGCCAGGCTTTGGGATTTCCTTAAATCCACTGGGCTTTTCCATGCCTCCCAGGCTGTACATGTTTTCTTCAACACTAACACCCATGTTACATAGAGAATATTTATCTTTTAAGATGCTGATCAAAAATTATCCTTTCGATTAAGTCTTCCCTGTCCTTTCAGAGTGCTTTCATACTCAAATTATTATTTCTATTTTTAAGAAAAAAAACTGTACCAAACTTATTTCTTTGCATCTGTCTCCTAACAGATTTTGAGCCTTTGCAAGGAGGGACTGTGTTTGGTATTCAATGATTATTCATAAGTGAATACATCTATTAAAACCTTTAGGTTATGCCTTTGTTTTCAAGCAAATATCTTTAAAAATAGAAACTTTGGGATGTTAATTCTAAATTAGACCCTCAAATTAGATCCCCAAACTTAAAATTAAGAAGGAAAATATAAGAAGCAGAGAGCAAAAAGTGAAAACAGCACCCAGGACTTCCGGCCAAGATGGAGATGTAGTAGACACACCCACAACCACAAGAAGGATCACAACTAACCTCAAAACAAAAGCAACCAGAACTTCCAGAAAATCAAGCCATGTGGAAGTCCAACAGACAGGATTTAAAGAAAAAATATTCATCCATACAGGTAGGAGGGGTGGAGATTGGGAGCTGGGGTGGAAAGAACACAGTGTGGCATCCATGAAGAGGTGGTGGCACAGTGGTGGCAGCCCTTGGAACAGGCAGTCCCACATTTATATATGGCAGATAAAAACTGGCAGGGACACCTGGTGAGTGACCAATCCTAGTCTCAGGCCAGACCACACAGCCCAAGGTTCAAATGTAAGGAAATAAAGCTTCATAATTTCTGGTGCAAAAACCAGTGGGGATTGGGACAGTGGAAGAGACTACCAGTTTCTCAGGAAAGTCCATTTGAAGGACTCTCATTGTCCTAGAACATGCACAAACCCACCCACTCTGGGATTTATTACCAGGGCAGCAATTAGAAAGGCACCAGTCACATATGTGAAGTAGGGGAAATGGCTGGAAACAGGATGATTGCTGAGCTAGTGGCATTGTTCCCTCTCCGACACCCCCCTTCCCACATACAGTGCCAAAAAGTGGTGGGTTGCCCCACCGTGGCAAATACATAACGCTCTGCCCCTTACAACATAGCAGGTGCACTAAGACAAGAAGTCAAGGATGCTCTACTTAATACACAGAAACAAACACAGGGGGGCTGCCGAGTTGAGGAAACAAAGAAATATAGCCAAATGAAAGAATGGATAAAAACTTCAGAAAAATAACTAAGTGAAATGGGGATAGCCAATCTATCAGATGTAGAGTTTAAAACACTGGTGATAATGATGCTCAGAGAACTCACTGAGTATGGCAAATGCATAATGGAAGAAATGGAGGCTATACTAAGTGAAATAAAGAAAAATCCACAGGGAACCAACAGTGAAGGGAAAGAAACCAGGGTTCAAATCAATGATTTGGCACATAAGGAAGCAGTAAACAGTCAACCAGTACAGAATGAAGGAACAAGAATTTAAAGAAGATGAGGAGAGAATAAGAAGACTCTGGGACATCTCCAATGTTCCAGCATCCAAATCATTGGGTTACCAGAAGGAGAAGAGGAAGAGCAAGAAATTAAAAACTTGTTTGAAAAAATAATGAAAGAAAGCTTCCCTAATTTGATGGAGGAAATAGACATACAAGTCCTGGAAGCTTGGAGAGTCCCAAGCAAGTTGGACCCAAGGAGGGCCACACCAAGACACACCATAATTGAAATGCCAAAGGTTAAAGATGAAGAGAGGATTTTAAAAGCAGCAAGAGAAAAGAAGAGAGTTACCTACAAAGGAGTTCTCATAAGACTATCAACTAATCTCTCAAAAGAAACTTTGTAGTCAAGGAGGGACTGGCAAGAAGTATTCAAAATGACAAAAAGAAAGGATCTACAACCAAAATTACTTTATCCAGCAAAGCTGTAATTTAGGATGGAAGGGCAGATAAAGTGCTTCCCAGAAAAGGGAAAGCTAAAGGAGCTCATCATCACCAAGCCTTTATTATATGAAATGTTAAAGAGATTTATTTAAGAAAAAGAAGATCAAAACTATGAACAGTAAAATGACAAAAACTCACAACTATCAACAACTTAATCTAAAAAACAAAAACAAACTAAGCAAACAACTAGCACAGGAACAGAATCATAGAAATGGAGATCACATTGAGGTTTATCAGCAGAGAGAGGGAAGGGGGAGAGAGGGGGAACAGGTACAAGGATTAAGAAGCATAATTTGTAGGGACAAAATAGACAGTGGGATATAAAGAATAATATAAGAAATGGAAAAGCCAAAGAACTTATACACAACCCATGGACATGAACTAATGGGGGAATTTGCTGGAAGGAAGGTGGGTAGTGGGTGGATGTGCACAAAAGGGAAAAATTGGGACAACTGTGATATAATAATCAATAACATATACTTTAAAAAATACACTAGCCAAAGAATAAGCTGAGGTGTCACAGAATTGAAAGAAGTAGAAGGTGAGTAAGAAGTACATCTATAGCTTTGTAACTGAACAAAAACATGGAGGTTTGGCTGCCTGTAGCCACAAAAGCTGACCTTGTGAGGCAGATTCTCCTGCAAAAGGAAAAAGGTTTTATTTAGGTGCTGCACTATCTGGGTGAATGGTGGACTTTTGTTTCATAGCCTGTCTCCTCAGCAAGACAAAGACAAAAGCCAGTGTCCAGAGTTCCTGCTTCAGTGTAAGGTACAGTCCTTTGGACTCTACAGGTGTCTGCAAGTGGTCAAAGTCCCCTTCCAGGTGGTTTAGCTTGTTCCCGGCTGCTGTTCATTTTAGGCTGCCTCCTGGAGCCTGTGTGCAGAGCCAACACGACCCATGGGCCATGAGGCTGCTAGAGATGCAAAATCTCGTACTCCCGGGAGAGTGTGCAAAGGTACAGGCCAGTGCGTGACCAGTTGGGCAAGAGAGAGCCAGAGAAGCTCTCTTCTGTAGGTCATGGACCATGTGGTTTATAAGGCCATGTGGCCCATGGAGAGAACAGGTGAGTGTACTGTGAAAGCCCAGGTCATGAGCAAGCCAGCCATGAACAAGAGAAAGTCAAGAGCCTGAGCCACCCTCTTTGTTCCCCTGGGATTATATTAGCTTGGGCTTGGGATGGACCACACACTTTCTCAAAATGACAAATCAGCTTCCCAAACTTTTGTGTGCTTCAGGTGGGTCTGCCTCCTAACCAATCCCTTCTTTCCCTAAGCTGGACTCATAGGTCTCTTTGGTCTAGCAACTCCCTCTGTGCCATTTTGACTTCTATGGCACACTGCTTGCCTTCTCCCGGTCTCACCCCCAATCTGGTACCAGAAGAGGAGAGGAGGCTTCTTCCTATCCAATTGTCTTGCTAGCTTTTCATGTGCTTGGTCTAAGAATCTCCCACTGCCACCATCTAGACAATGTAGGAGACGCTCTGACTGGTAACGGTTTTAGAAAGACTCAGAGATGGGTTCTGATTTCCACAGCATGGAGCACGTGAAGGGGGGTGGTGAAGGAGGGTGTCAGAAGCATGAGCTGAAAATGCCAGAGCAAACATTGTAGCTGTTGGGGCTCGTAGCTATTGTCATCCTATTTCTCAATCCAGCATTGGGATGCCACACAAACCCTAATAATAATAATCAATGGCAGCTCACTCACATCTCTCCTGTCACTCCTGTCGCTAAAACGATTTGTAAAAGAAAAAGAAAATGAGTTTGGAGAGAAGCAGACACTTGAAATTGGGCAGACAAATCCAAACAAAAATTTCAGGCAAATAATTGTGTCTTTTTTCTTCACCAGTTAGACCCTTCGCCACACAAGTTTCCTTGTCTCTGTTGATCCTCTGGCAAGTGATATCAACAAGCCAAGGAACGTGAATGGTAGAACGGACAGGAAAGAGAAGCAAGCAATGAGCCTAAGTGGTAGAAAAGCCTCGACAGGATAATCATATCCTTCATCATTGAAAGTTGGTTGGAAATGGATCTTCAATTCATTTCCTCATTCAACATAAGACTGGATTGCCTACACTTTTCTGAGCACATATTCAAATGGTAGGAGAACTAACAAACGCGATATACCACATGACAAGGTCACATCCACAGGTGCAGTCGGAGCACCCTCTGAACACTGATGCCTCCAAATCAGTCTTCATACCTGCAACCTCAAAACCTATGCTGTTCGCTGTCAAATACAGTAGCTGCTAGCCATATGTGGTTATCTAAGTATAAATTTTATATGGTTGAAATGATAAAAATTCAGTTTCCTTGTCGTTTTAGCCACATTTCAAGTGCTCAGTGACTGCATGTGGCTACCATATTGAGCAACAGAAATGTATAACATTGTTATCATTGGAACGACCCTTCCAATTTGCCTTAAACTGCACCACTAAGCCAAGCTTGCTGATGCAAAATTTTAACACAACACTTCCTTGCTCAGAAACTTCTGACAGGTTTCTTGCTACCACCAGGACAGTGCTTCTCAAAATGTAGTGTGCATTTATATTATCTGGATATCTTGTTAAAATGAAGTGTTTTATTTAATAGGGCTAAGCCCAAGATTCTGTATTTCTACTTAATTCCCAGGTGGCCATGGTGTTTCTTCAACCATGTTTTGTCGCCCTGCATGTCAAAGTTCCCTGTTCCCTCATCATCCCTACCTGACACTCATCATCTCCCAGAAAGGACCCTCCTTTGCCCCAGCAGCTGTTTTTCAACAGCTCCTAGTGATGACAATATTCCCTCAGGCTCTTTT
The DNA here is from genome assembly GCA_004024845.1 of Tonatia bakeri. Lineage (NCBI taxonomy): Eukaryota > Metazoa > Chordata > Mammalia > Chiroptera > Phyllostomidae > Tonatia > Tonatia bakeri. The sequence goes on from PVIA01007267.1 coordinate 56,015, forward strand.
TCTAAGTTCAATCAATTTCTGCATCCTTGGGAACCTCTCCCTGGAGGCTCAAGCCGGCTCAGTCACCTCTTTGTAGCGGGACTTCCAACCTCAGCGGGCATGCACATCTCCCCGAGGGAGCTTGGTAACCTGCACTGTCCATGCCCTGCCCCTGGACCTGCTAGTCATTAGATCTGAGATGGGAACCCGAACATACTTGATTAATAGGGTGCAGGTGATTTTAAGATCACTGTTTTCCAAACCAAACTCTTTGAAAAAAATATTGTATCTGTATACTTATCTAAGTAACCGATTTTGATGTTCAACTTTGTGGAGTGTTTTTGACATATTGTGAAGCTAAGTATAAGCAATCTATATATGTCTAAGCATGCCTAGTGGATTTCAACCCTGATTACCTGCTGGAAACCCTCAAGTAAGATGTTAAAATCCTCATGCAGATGCCCTGTCCCCAGAGATTCTGATTTAAGTGGTAAAGGGACAGGCATTTTTTTCAAAGTTCTTTATTACTTTCTTGAGGCTATTGTAACAGAGGACCACAAATTTGATGGCTGAAGACAGCAGAAACGTACTTGTTCATGATTCTGGAGGTTAGAAGTCCGAAATGATCAAGTTGGCTGGGCCGTGCTCTCTGGGAGTCTCTAGGGAAGAGTCTGTTGCATGCTTTTCGCCTGGCTTCCAGGGCTTGCCAGCAGTCCCAGCTAATAGCTGCATCGCTCCCACTTCTTCCTCCTTCATTGCACAGCCCGTTTCCCTGCATCTGTGTCTTCAAATCTCATTCTTCTCACAAGGAGACAAGTCAGGGGAATTAGAGCCCACCCTCCTCAGGTATGGCCTCGTCTTAACGTAACCACATCTGCCGAGACTATTACCAAATAAGGTCACATTCCCAGTTATCTCCGGCTAGGATGTCAACATTTCTTTTTGTGGGAAATAATTCAACCTGCAAGCTCCCCAAGTGCTTCTGATGTCTAGTCAGGTTATGAGAATTATGGCTCAAGACTTTGGTTTTGAAACTTTAGCAGATATCAAAACCACCAGAGTGCTTATTTAAGACACGGATTGCTGAATCCAACCCCAAGATTCAGTAGATCTAAAGTGGTCCCAATAATTCACATTTTTCTAACAAGTTTGAAAACCACTGGTGTAGAGGAAAGGGAAATCAACTAGATGTCTATCTCCCCGTCCTTGGAGAAGCAGCATAGGCAGCATCTGGGAGCTTAGGAGAAATGCAGAATTTTGAGCCTCTCCTAGACTCTGAAACAGAGATGGCGTGTTAACATGATTCCCAAGTATTTGGAATGTTTGTTAAATTTTTAGAAACACTGTTGTATACTATTCAAAATAAAATTATTGTTAAATTCTGGCTGAAGTATTTAGTGAGGGAATGGATAGATAAAGTAATAGTGAAATAAGAAAGAAGATTGTCCAATGGTCTGTTTCCCAGGAGGCGGACCATGGGACCTCTAATCCACTGGTGAAGAAGCTACCTTAACAACTACCAAGGCAGCGGCTTCCCATCACAGTGGCTATAAGGAATCTACCTCTTGGGCGATCAGGCTTTAACCAAGAAGTTCCATGCTTTTCTTCCTCTGTCCCTTCTAAAATGACCTCATCCTAACATTCTGTGGCTTCACTATCAGCACTCTGTTATTTGTGCCAAAGTCTGAAATAGAAGGCTGGCTGGGGCACAGAGAAGCACAGCAGCGCAGGTTTAGTCGTGAACTGGCTCTGGGCCAGAAGGGTAGCAGGTACTTTTCAGAGTCTCAGCTGAAAAAAGAAAGAAAAGCTTTCAGAGAACTTAGAGCCAAGTGAAAACTTGCCGTATATGATTTTCTCTTGGCAGGTATACTGTAAAATAAGAGTAGAACAAATTCCCCGGGTAATAGTAATTGACCTATAAATGTCATTATTGATAGATTGTGTTTCTGGAAACATTGTTCTAGAGCTAAAGTGCTCATGTGAATCTCAGAAAAGAATTTAGAATTAGGCTTAGAAAGTCTTTCTTCTTCTCTCTCTACTACTAATTACCTTTTGCCTCTTGGACAGTTGTGCTGTTTTTTTCTTATAATCAAGTCAGGTACCCAAGTGGTCACAAATAGCCATCTTCTAAAGGACAAAGTTTTCCTGGAAAAAGTTGTTTTTGAAAGAATCATTTGCTGCCATTTTTTTGGTAGAACCATTTCATAATCACATTGAATCATTTGGTAGGAAGATTGATAGGGTTCCATTAAGGGTTGACTTCCTTCACCTGCCAATCTGAGGAAGGGTTGATTTCGTTTTAATAACATGGGTGTTGTCTGGAGAGGCCCAGTCTGATTTCAGGCAGCAGTGGTGGTCACGTGTTGCTCTGCCACATGGCTGGAGGAACATTCATTTAATGGGCTGTTGCCTCTTCTTCCTCTCCTGCAAAATAGGATTAACAAAATTATCAATCTGTCTTCCAGATGTCTATTAGATTTAGATGAAACACATGTCTTATAACCCCCCAAAAATTTCTCCCATGTCTTTAGCCATGTAATATAGATATATTTCTGTAATCACCATTTAACTTAATTTAAATTTTATTTTCTTTCTGGTATGAGCTTATGAAATCAGTCTTCACATTCTAAATGCCCGATTAAGGCAAATAGAATTTTGGGTTTGAAATCAGCCAGTTACACACATTAGCAGCTTTAAAATAAAGAACAAAATTAACAACCTTAGAAATCTCTTTGTGTACAGAGAGAAATGTTCTTTACCCCAAAGTAGGATGAAAAATCTCCCTTCTTCTCCCTCTCACATTCTCTACTGATAAATTGCTGAATCACTGTGTGTGGCAGCCAAGTTCAACTCTACTGGGCATGCCTCTTTCAGAATTGCCAGGGGCACCCAAGGCCTCTGCTACTCTAGATAACAGGAAAAGAAGAGCGGCCAATGCCGCACTCTAAACAGCGTGTGTGTGTGGTGTGTTTGTGTGTTTGAGAGAGAGAGATTCTTTCTTTCTTTCTCATTAAAGCTGGTAGAGACTCTGTATGTTTATGTAAATCACAGATTGTACAATTTGAGCATAATGTAGCACGACCCACCCTAAACTGTAGCATGATGAAATGTAGATAGCCTTGGGCATAAGTCAGGAGAGCTGGGCATAAGTCAGGAGAGTTTTACTGTAAGTCATTTTCCAAGGCTAACATAAAGAAAATTTTGATAAGTAAGACTTTTCTCATACTTAAAATAAATCACAGAGGAGATTAACCCTACCTTTTTTTAGACCAATAACATTTTCTTGGTTTCCAGTGCCATTATTAGAACCATCTTTCTCTTCCTCAAATTAGAAACAACTCTCTTTAATCCACCCTTGAAACAGCCTTTTGTAACTCTTTAATTGTTATCCATTAGATCTATTCATAATAACATAGTAAAGGGCTGATGATCACTCGATAAAACTGTAGATTATTTTACAGGTCAAAAGTATTAGTGTACCTAGACAGAAGTGGAGGTTTAGCTGCTTGTTGCCAAAAAAGCCAAATTCATGGGGCAGGTGCTGGTGCGAAAGGAAAGAGGTTTCGTTCTGGTGCTGTGACCTAGGAGAATTGCAGACTCCTGTCTGAAGGACCATCTTGTCTTTTTGACATGAAAAAGCCAAACTGTCCTCATCCAGGCCTATACAAAAGCCAGTGTCCAGAGTTCCTGCTCCATTTTAATGTTCAGTCCTTTGGAGCCTGCAGGAGGCTGCTAAGTGGTCTTAGTCCCCATAAAAGTAGCTTGGCTTATTCCTGACTACTGTCTATTTCAGGCTTCCTCTTGGAGCTTGTGTGTGGAGCCTGCATGGCCATGGGCCTTATGGCTGCTGGAGCCACATGGGCACACGCTCCCGGATTGGAGAACATGCAGATGTGTGGGCCAGTGCATCATCGAGTGGGCAAAAGAAACAGAGAGGCTCTCTCCTGGAGGCTGTGGGCAATGTGGCTGCTGAGGACACGTGGCCACAGAGAGAACAGGCGAGTGCACTGTGCAAGTGCAGGTCATGAGTGCGAGAGAGAGAGAGTCATTTTGCTGCCCTTGGATTATATTAGCCTGGGCTTGGGATGAACCAGGTGCTTTCTTATAATAGCCAATCAACTTCCCCAACTTTTGCATCTTTGTTTGGGTCCACCTCCCAGCCAACCCCTTCTTTCCCCAGGCTAGACTGATAGGCCTCTTTGGTTTAACACCTCCCCTTTGCCATTTTGACTTCTGTGACACATGTGCCTGACTTCCCCTGGTCTCACTCCCAATCTGGTACCAGAGGAAGGGAAAGGGCCTTTTTCTATTCAATTATCATGCTAACTTTTTGTACCCTCAGTGTAAGAATGTACACCTGCTACCATCTTGGCCAATGAGGGGAGACCCTAACACTTCAACTCATTCTTTTATGGTAACCTTAGCTCTACTAGAGAAAGTTTCTGAAGCTCTGGAGGATTTGTGCACGATGAGAATGAATTTGTTTGAATACTAACAATGGGACACTGTGCACATTATCCAGACTCTCTGAGTATTAGTTTATTTTCTGCCTAATGAGAGAATAGTAATAGTACCTACACAGTAGGGTTATCGTGAAAATAAAATGGTATAAAACGAAATTTTTTAGCATGGTGCTTGGTATGTAATAAATGTTTGGATTTGAACTGGAACAGTCTGTTAGTGTTTGTTCAATTTATTGACTTATATTGGAATACTATCTAATTGAATGTTTCTTAAAATGTTTTCCAGCTGAGTCTTAAAGTCTCTTGATTATTCTGAAAATTATTTTTAATATTTAATTTGCTATACTGTATTTTGACTCACATCTACTTAGATTTAGTTGCTATTTATTACTGACTGATCCTCTTAAATTAGCTGTTGCAATCATTAATGTTTGCAGTTCCACTAATGTGTACTGAACTTTTCTCGAGCCTTCAATTCTTAGTCAGAAGATACTAACTTCCTTTAAAAAAATAAATTCCAGAAAAATGTACTATTTTCAAGAAGGGGCTGTTTTCCTCCACTGGCTGGAAGGCCGGGAGACACTGGGCCTTTTGTTGCTGCCCATGTGAGTGGAAGGACTTGTAATTGCCAGTGGGTATGGGACATTGAGTGGGCACATATCTTTTAATACCACTATTATATCAGTGATATTTCATAACTGATAAATCAGGATTTGCTTTCTTAGTGTTACTCTTCTTGGTTTGAACTTGTATTTATTAAGGTGATTTCAATTCACTAAGTGTGAAATTTCAGTTAGGCTAGAAGAATGAGTTCTAAAGTTTCGATCTGTCAAACAACATAGTGCCTACAGTTAACAATACAGTATTGTGCACTTTAAAATTTCTTAAGAAGGTAAATCTCACATTAAGTGTTCTTAACACACACAAGCACACACACAGAGGAACACAAGGAAACTTTGGGAGGTGCTGAGTATGTCTGTTTTCTTCATGCTGGTGATTGTATGAAGGGTATTTGTATATGTTCAAACACATCAAGTTGTGCATATTAAGTATGTGTAGTTCTTTGTGCATAAATTATGATTCAATAAAGCCATTTTAAAGGATGATTTCTGTTGAGTCTAATATACTGAATTTTACATTGATTCTCCTAGTTAATCAGTGTCATTTTGATGTTCTACAGTCTTAATTGCCATTAACGATGTTGACATTACAAGAAAGGAAAAAAGAATAAAAAGAGCACAACTATTGCTAGATATTAAACTGACAGATTGATATAAAAGAGAAGAACATGTGCTTCTAATTGTCATGAGAATAAGAAATTTAAGTGACTAGGTTTGCTGTTATGCCAAAATGCAAAAAAAAGGAAGGAAAGAAAGAAATTGTTTCAATAACATGGCTCTGCCTACTTTTTCTTGTTCACCTTTCAAATTAGTTTAGTTATTAAAGTCATTATTGACTCCAGAAAATTAACACTTGACCAAAATTTAAATAATTTTTATGTAAATATTAATTCAACAAATATTGATAGATTAACTGCCACTTGCTAAATTCTAATACACTTTAAGAAAAATAGTCTTTGTTATAGAATGAGTTTGATTATCTATTCTATTTTTCTGAATAACTCCTTCATTTGCTCCCTTGGTAGGATAACCAGCCCATTTAGCCTCTGTAGACCCCATATAGACTATCACATCTCAGTAGAAAATTGGTGTCTAGGGCAGCAGCACTAGTGACAGAGTAGCAGATATCCTGGAAGTGGCAGGGACCCTGCCTGCCAGCTGGAAGGGCTGTGGGCAATAAACACAGCCAAACCTGCCTTCTTCATATCCATGAAGTGGGGAAGCAGCAGAGTGTGTCATTGCAATTTCCAAGCCACACCAACATTTATACGTTCTTATTTTATTACCACACCCCTTGACTTATTTAACTTCACCTGAAGTAACTATTGTTTAATATGAGTTATTATTTATAAAACTGATAAGGTTTTATTTTTCAGAGACAGCACCCACATTTGTATTTAAAGAAAGTTCTGAGGGTAGCTTTAAAATGCCATGCATTCCTTAGCACTGGGTGACCTCTATTCAATTTAAATACATTTGCATTTAATGCACCTAATAACAGCCCAGAGTTTTACATCTAAATAATACCAGGTATAGTATATTTGCTATATAATAGATTATTTTACAATGTTTATATTTCAAAAAGTAGCACTGAATTGGGGAAAGTCACTGATCTATCAAGACACAGATCTTGTGTAGCTTACACAAATCTCTTGGAATACCTGGGGCTAGATGTTTATGGAACTCTTACATACTATTTCAGTTTGTTCTATTTATTTGGCTCATGAGCCAAACCTGACACCTGTCTTGGCTGGTCTTGGAGTACTGTGCAATCAGATCTTCACCTGTTGGTCTTCAACAACACACTGAATTTCAGACTGTGACAGCCCCAGCACATGAAGGTGACCCTCGATTGCCAATGTCATCTGTTAACATCTGATTCTTTAGGCTCAGCATTGCAAAGGAAAACTTGGCCCAATTAACTGCATCTTGGCTCATGGTTCCAAATGAAAACATGGCCCAGTGAACTGTCTCTTATTTCATTCTTACTGCCCCCAAACTCAACCAGTCCAGTTATATAGAGGTAGATTCCAACCACAATAGGTCCCCCAAGGCTTATGCTTTGCCCAGGTTCGCCCACAAGAACTTAAGGAATCAAGGTAAGCCATTATTAAATATGGGCCTTAGTGAATAACCAGTATATGGATTAGAAGCTGACATACTTTGTGGTGTGACTTGAAGACATTCATTCTTTATAAGCATTCACCTTCATGAATTGCTTTTCTTTCTGTACCTCCCGAAAAATTCTTTAAGTAGGTCAGTCACGTTTCTGTTGGGAGGTAATGCATGGGAGAGGAAGGATTAAACTGGTAATTTATTAGCCATTGATTGGGCCAAATCTAGAAAACTTGGTGACCTGTAGAACCAGCTAAATAATTAGTGCTGGTCTGGTAGAAACTCCTGTGAACCCCAGGGCACATTCTTAAAAGAGTAGTTGCCCCTCGGGTGTCCAATATTCCTGGTTTGCCTGTAATGGAAGGGGTTTTCAGGATATAAAATTCTCAGTGCCAACACTGGAAAAATCCTGGGCAAATGGCATGAGTTGGCCACCCTAGTTTCCACTCTCCATAGCCAATCGTTCTATATTTGAACTTTATTTTTCCATCTTTCCCTTTTTTATTATGTAAAATCTGATTTTTTTAATATTAGAAATTAATTCAAATTAGGAAATAGTATGTGGATTAAAATAGATTTGTCTCATGGGCCTGCCAGTTTTTTATCTTTTTTTAAGGATGAGAAGGTATACTTAGAGGGAAAGAGCCAAGTAGATGATATTGATTTGCTTTTAGTCTGGGTCTCAAACCAGAGGCAAAAATGTGCCATCATTGCTCATTTATCCATGTATTTCACTAACCCTAAGGCTTCTACATAAGGTTTATGACTGAAACATAATTTAGTTATAAACTGTATCATTTTAGTCATTTTCTTGCTCCTTGTAATCTGTATATGCCTTTCTTGGGAATCCACCAGAGTTGTCTGTGAGAAAACAAATTCAGGACTCTGTTCATGGCCAAAATCTCAACACAACTAATAATCTAATCACTGCAATGCTCTGCATGTTATTCTGTCCTTTCACCACTGACCTCGTCGTTCTTTCCTATTTACCTTTTCCCCATCATTTTCCTTTCAGCACTACCCCTTCATTCAGTATTATCCTGCATGGACAAGATCGGAACTGCCATATGGAAACAGCTCTACCTTCTCTCCTTTACATCTTGAAACTCAGGTATTTTTCTTTATTATTATTAGGATTAGAAGAAAGTGAGCCATGGCGTCTCTTGACCAAGCTTAATTCTACCACTTGTGGTTTTCATCTATTCCCTTCTAACTCCTTGGGATAATTTCAAATCATTTATTCCCTTCTCTCATTCTAAGTCCTGGCTATTTGCTGCTTGCCTGTGAATCCATTCAAATCTCTTTTATTTTGAAAAGACACAGAAATGACTCTCCAGATCCTTCAACTAACACCCTACCTCTTCTCATTCCTTCATACCACAGCTCTTTTAAATGCTCTTGTCTAGCGTCCTCATTTGCCATTCCTTCTTAAACATTTTGCTCCTGGGCATTTTCCGTGATCATTCTAATGAACAACCCTTACTTAGCTTCCTTAACATACTGATGCTAAGAGCATCATTTCATCTCCTAACATACTTGCCCTCAGGAGTATTTGATGGAACTTTACTCACACTTTCCCCTCCATTGTTTTAGGTAGAGAATTTCATGTGTGTGTGCATGTGTCTTCCCCATCCTTCTAGCCACTTCTCAGACTTCTTCATTGAATTCTCCAAGCCTTTTCCCAGTTTAATTCTTGACTCACTCTTCACACTAACCAGTGTCCTGTGTTCTCACTCACGGCCCCAGCACAAACTACCACTGATGTATGATGACTCCCAAATCTACACCTATGTATCTAAGCTCTCTGCTGACTTCTTGATGCATACTCTGCAGTTCCCTGTGAGAAATACTACCTGAACGTCCTAGAATTCTAAAAAGACAACATGTGCAAAATAGAACTTGTCTTTTCTAGCTTCTCATAATAGTCCTTGTAATTGTTACCAGAATTAATTCATTTTTTTCCCCAGCCATCCATCTGGGAATCCTCTTAGAACTTTCCCTTTTCCATTTCCCCACACTTAATTAGTACTATGTTAATTCAAATCCTCTGAGAAGCAGACAACAAGATGGAATGAAATATATAAGAGATTATTGGGGGAAAGAACTATGAAGGATAAAGGGAAGGGAGCCAAAGTCAATATTAAGAGCATTTGGACTGCAAAGTAGATCTCTTCTCTGTGAGGAGAAGGTGAAGGAAGAAGGATTGGGTAGAAAGACAAAAGTTTCAAGAAGGCCACAGAGGAGTACTGGAGCCAAATTCTCTCATTGTAGGGTCTTACATTTCACAGTATTGGCTTGCATTGGTACCCCAGCCCTGCTTTTTCACTGATTGAGAGCAGCCCATGGGAAGCCTGTCCTTGTCAGAAATGAAGTGTTGGAACTAGTGGAATAGAAGCTGAGGACGCTGGCAAATTATATTCCCTACTGCAGGTAATCCAAGACATGCATTTCCAAACCCTATCCATTTAACCTCCCAAATATCTGTCACCCTTCTTTGTGACTCATTCCTCTAAGCATGACCTCAAAATGCTAACTGTTCTCCCTGCCACCAGTCTTGCCTGCCTTTCTCTCCAGTTCATTCTCCAAACTGCTGCCAAATGCTCCTTTTCACATGCTAATCCAATTTGATAAACTCCCCAGCAACCAGATTACAATCATCAGTGGATACTCCTGGATAAAAGCCAAGCTTCTTAACATGGCAACAAGAATGTACCAAAATTTGAATAGATATTAATACTGTTCTTTTATACTTCTGTTTTTTAACACTGGTTTAATAAACTAAATTTTAAGCTGAAAATAAAAAGAATATACCAAAATTTTACTAAGCTCGTCTGGCTACATCTGTCAACCTTTCCTCTACATCTCCAGAAATGTATAGTGCAGTCCACTGGCTGAATTTGTAGTTCCTCAAATGTATCTTCCTCAATGTCATGCTACATGCCTTTGAACCCAGTTTCATCTGCCTAAAGTGCCCACACTCTCACTGCCCCCCAACACACTTCCCTTTGCTCCGTGACCCCATTATGAACTGCCACGTGACTCAGAACAGTCTCCTAAATCAATAGTTCTCATCTGCCGCACAGTGGCTGGAGAGCTTTGAAAACAAAACAAAAGTAAACAAAACTGATTCTTGGGTTCCATGCCCAAAGATTCTTATTTAATTAGTCTGGGGTATGGCCAGACATTAGGAACATAAAAGCTCTCAAGAGAATTCTACTGGGCAGCTACAGCAGAATGGAGAAACATCACCTTGCAGAAGCTTTTCCAAGGATTCCAAAACTCCTCTAGATGAGTTCAGAGCTCCTGCTCTGGGTAGCATCTGACCACCCTCTTCATATATTTGTATGCAGTGCGTGTGGCCTGGTGTGAATTTGCTTTATCTTATTGGGTATCAGGAAAGTTTTCTTGCTTTACTATTATTACTTCTTAAAGTCATGCTAAATCTGACTCTGAGTTCTTGTCTAGGAGTAAGAAACCTAGTATCAGTCATTACCAGGGGACTGATCTCCCTCCCTCACTCCGGAGTTAGCTAACTGGGTAAGAGGGCTGATTAAGTAGAAAGAGTTTGAGGAAGAACCTGTAGACTTCAGTCCCTCACCCAAGCCGGAGGTAGCATTGCATTGGTGAGTGGCTGTCCTCTGCCTTCACCTGCACAGCCTGGAAGCCCAGGCTTTTAGTACTCAGAGTCTGTGGCCTCTCTGAGACCCCACCACCGCCAGTGTCTCCCAGTGTCTGTGGGTAACAACCCTCTGTTTTCCTTTTTGACTTTGAAAACAAAACTTCACTTGGTGTTTTATTTTTTAAACTGCCTATAAACTTACAGTTTTGGGCCTTGGTTCACAAAAGCTGGTGAAGACCAATGTTAGGGAGAAGCCCCCAAAATCTAAATTCAGGGTCAATTCCAAAGAGCTGATATGTAGCCTTGAAATTCAAATTCCTTTAGAGATTTAATGAGAGGAACTTACATGGGCAATGCAGCGACTTGCTCCCTGTGGTGGCTGGCAGGGAAGATCCACACTCCTTCCAGGGCAGGGTCTGTTTTTCATAGGAGGTTGATAGTAAAACCATATGGTGGGTAGTAACATCGACCATCAGAGAGAACAATGCATTTTTAAGTTAACATACAACATCAGGCAGTTATCCATACTCTATACGTTCATGAACCTCCTTCCCGGGCATGACATTTATCTCTGGGTGGCAATCCAGCTTTCTAAGTAGTCAGCCAAACCTGGGGTTACAGAGAGTTAAACAGTCACAGAATATTAAACAAGAGAGTCCAACATTTCCCATACGACTTTCCTGCTGCAGCCATATTGCATCTCTGACTTCCTGCACAGTGAACAAACATAAATGCTTGCTTGCATTGTTACACTCTTGAAGTAAGGTAGGAAAGATTGCTTTTAATCTTTCATGAATGAGAAAGAAGACAGAAATTAATACCACAGTAAACTACCTGATTATGTTATTTAATAATTTTGGTTTGTTTGTCTGCTTTCCCACCAGACTAAGAAATATGAAGGCAGGACTTCTACATTTTCATGCTGTATGCCCCCTACAGCACCAAACCCAGTGACTGGTACTTAGCAGATATATTAGTCTGCTTGGGCTTCCATAACAAAAGGCCATAGACTGGGGAGCATAAACAACAGAAATATTGGACTCTCTGTTTAAACTTCTGTGACTGTTTAACTCTCTCATTTTTTAAATCCTCATGTGAGGATATGTGAGGATATGTTTATTTACTTTAGAGAGAGAGGAAGGAAGAAAGAGAGAGGGAGAGACATCATGTGAGAAAGAAACATTAGTCAGTTGCTATCCTAACTAGGGATCGAACCCACACCATTTTGGTATATGGGACCATGCTCCAACCAACTGACCCACTCAGCCAGGGCCAGCCATTTGTTCTTGCAGTTCTGGAAACTGGGAAGTCCAAGACCAAGGTGCTAGCCAATCTGGTTCCTGTTGAGAGCTCTCTTCATGGCTTATAGATGACCACACTCTCTGTGTATCTTTACATGGCAGAGACAGAGTGGTTTCTCTCTTCTTCTTCACATAAATCTACTAGTCCTATTATGAGGACCCAACTCTCATCATCTTGCATAGCACTATTTACCTTCTAAAGAACCCCATCTCCAAACACCCTCGGCTTAAATGTTAAGGCTCCAACATAGGAATTTTGGGAGCACACAATTCAGTGCATGGCAGAACTCAGGAAATTATTGTTTACTGTTCCTTATTTTCCACTTGGCATTTTTCTTGTGTTAACTCTCATTTTATTTACATTTCTAAAGAAATTTTATTTAAAATCAGTTCACTTGTCATTGCTATTCAGGCATAATTGCAATAAACTATGCATTCTATTACAAAATGCTAAGTTAAAAAGCTATGAAATAATTATGTTTAAATGAAAAAGCCAAACAGCTAAGTTTGCATAAAATAATTGAGCTATAAATCACTAACAACAAAGTAGATTGAAAATTAAACACAGCTATGATTTTGCTCTGCTCTGAGTATTTGGTAGATTAACAGTTTATTTTCCTAGCGAGAAGGTCTACAGTATTTCTTCATGGTCTTTTCAGTAGTGAAATTGTATATATAAAGTTGACTCTTAGAACAACATGGGGCGAGAGGCACCTACCTCCCATGGAGTGGAAAACCCACATGGAACTGCAGTGACCTCTGAATGTGCAGATTCACAACTCGGGAGTTGACCAAGAACAACACCGTTTTGAACTGTATTAGTCGATTGAAAAAAAATCTGCACACAAGTGGATTTAAAATATTTGTGATTTTAAAGCCTGCTTCTATATTTGTCTCTTTCTTCATAAACCAGAATCAAAACTACTTTGTCTATTTTGTTACTGGGTGCTCAATGTCTGGGAAAGTGCACAGTAAACAGCTGGTGCTTAATATGTGCTGAAAAAAGAATTATATTCTGTATATGAGACATATTCATAATTAATATGGCATATATGAAAAGTAAACACTTCAAGGAAATTAGAATCCTAAATACTGACCTTTTAAAAATTACTTACAGAGATGTATGTCAACATTAAGTCTGTCCAGAAGGTATCCAGTCATGTGATATGAAAAATAGAGACATTTATTGAAGAAGATACAAGATACCAGAATCATCATATAGGACAATAATGCCTCAGTCCCCTTAAAAGTAGGCACCTGGGACCTCACCCAGTTCGCCCATTAGCTGCCCCATTATATTTTCCTTACTTCATTGACAGTCTGAAATCTCTTCTCTTTCAAAGGTGATCTTAGTTTGGGAAAAGCCAGAAGTCATGGCACCAAATCTGGGCTGTAGGGGGGCTGAGCCACCTAGATGACTTGATGTTTCACCAAAAAACTCTGCAAGAGCAGGCACATTGTTGTGATGAAGCTGCCAGTCACCAGTTGCCCATAGCTGTGGCCTTCTGAATCATCTGAATAGTTTCCACAGAGAAACGCTCAAGCTTAAAGCAGAACTTGATGTAGATTCGTTGCTCTACTTGCTCAGTCATTTTGAATGTTGCAGCTCACTCAATGACATTTACTGCCCCCACTATGTACAGTGAACTTGTCAATACTCACACATGCACATTCCAGTCCACTCTCCCTGGCTGCCATGTTTTATTGACATCATGCAAATTGTTCTTGTTATATTAACAATAGCTGGACATTTTCTGGACAGACCTCTGTATATATGTGTTAAATGGAATAAATTAAGTGATTCTATTTTTAGAGAGCTAATTTTAAAAACACTGATATGTTCCCTGGCTGGTGTAGCTCAGTGGATTGAGTGCTGGCCTGTGAACCAAAGGGTCGTTGGTTTGATTCCCAGTCAGGTCACCTGCCTCGGTGGCTGGCAGAGTCCCCGGATGGGGGCCTGTGAGACGCAACCACACACCGATATTTCTCTCCCTCTCCTTCTCCCTCCCTTCCCTTCTGTCTAAGAATAAATAAATAAAATCTTTAAAAAATGCTGACATGTGATATTATGACCGTAGAATTAAGGCAGGAAATTTAGAATTTTAAATCATCAGTGTAGGTGTATCTCATGTAAACACACACATGTTCATGAGCACACGTACAGGCTGCGTATATTACCATGTAAAACGGGACATAACTGAAATACTACTCTTACATATGTATAAAGTATCATTGACTGGCTAAAACAATACCCTTATTAGCAAGAATATGAGGCTATGGGTTCAAATTGTGAAGAACTAAACCAAACTATTCTTTAAATGATTGTTGGGTCGGTGGTGATTACAGCAATGTGGTTTGTTTGAACATTGGTGAATATGTACTGTTCATTTAGGGTAATTGCTGAGGTCCTCTTGCGGATGACTCTGCATTGAAAGCAATTTGAAAATTAAACATTTAAATGGATCATTTGAAAAAAAGGTTAGCAACTGTTTTTTTAAGTGTGTAGAAAGTGTTTAAGTGTGGTTGTTTCAAATAAAGTAATTTTAAAAAAATAACCAATTATTTCTCTGGATTAATTTTTCAAAACAGTTTGGAAATTTTTGTGGAAAGATCATGTATGCCAGACAACTGAAATCTACTGATTTTATTTACTTCATAAAGGAATATATACATATATATATATATTTCATATATATATATATATATATATATATATATATATATATATATATATATTTCACACTCAGAAAATTTGGCCCTTCGGAGTGTCCAAAGTCTTATCCTGGAGAAGAAAGATCTGGGGCAGTAGACTTGGCTTTGCCCCCGGGGGGGCCTGTTCAGCCAACCTTGTTCACTGGAACCATGAGGAAGGCAGCAAACAAGGCAGGCCCACAAGGGAACGTGGGGCAGCCTGTCCCACTGAAGCACAGGGCACAGATGCCTAAGCAGAGAGGCAGAACCCAAGTAGTAGTGTGTGGCAAGAGTGACCACAGTACAAGGTCTCAGCCTGGAGGAGAGGAGAGGGCCCTTGCGGTTGTACCTATAGTTCCTTCATAAACAGCTGCATCTCGCTTGTGAGTAGGTTATGAGTTGGAAGGAGCCTTAAACTGGCTCAGTTATTCCTGAGGAAGAAGCCAAAACAAACGACAGAGCAGCAACAATTAAAAACATCTGAATGCCACTTTCCAAAATAGGACAAGAAGGCTACTCATAACTGGAATGATTAGTAAAATATCTGGGAAATTTTTGAATAATGAGGGACACAGTCTTAGAAGCATATCAACAGAAAATGTGAGTTACTTATGAAAGAAAGGAAACTAGGCTGGCCTCAGTTTTCTCTTTTGAAAAGGTAACGCCAGCAGGAAATGAAGCAACACCCCAGTCATTATGAAGGAAGGGGCTATATCTAGCAAAGTTCTTGTTTATGTAGGGTACTAGAGAGATTTTCAAACATGCAAAGATTCCAAAAATGTTTCACTTACTAGTACTTCTTTAAAAAAGTAAACTACTTGAAGATGTGTAGTCAACTGAGTATGACTAAAACTTAAGACTTTAAGAATGTGAAAGTTATGGCATAAAAGATTGGTGAAAAGTATCGATATTAGTTAAATATAGAAGTAGGTCCACAAATATCATAGGCCCCACAGGAAAAGATAATTTATACAGTTTACATTCCATTCCTACAGTGCAACAAAGCAAAGCAAAACCAAATACACATGGAAAAAGTTCGCCTGGCATGTGTCAAAGGCCCTATAAGACATAATATTCTGTTATCCAATAATCTTTTTTCTGAGCTAACTTAAAAAGCAATCTAAGATACAGACAATATATACACAACTATGCTCCTCACATTACTATTTATTATAGTAAAAATCTGGAAAAATGTGCAACAATTGTAGAATGACAACCCAATAACCCATGCACTGAAATAAGTGGAGGAAAACGTATACAGCAGAGTATGGTGTGAGCTATGCAGACATCTGACCAGAAAAGATTCTGACAGTAGGACCTTCCCAGATTTGCAAAACTGCAAAGCCAGGCTGCATCCACCAGCTTCCCTGGGGAGAGGCCATGCCCGTTTCAGACTCCTAAAATCTGTGCCCTGGGGAAGAGTGTGTCTTTCCTGCTTTTCCTAATAGCAAATTTAAACACAGCTTGTGCATTTTCCTTAACAATAAATTTAAATTGTTCCAGTGTTCATTCTTTTCTTCCCAATTGTGGATATTCAATCCCCCTGCAAGGAAATACAAAGAGATTGTTACTGGGTTCTTATCACAAAATCTGCACAAAGGTGAGAGTTCCAGAAACAAAAGATTGAATAGTATTGACACACAGTTAATGTCTAGTAAGTATTTATTCAAATTATTTGAACATGTCTGATGAAGACAGTGTTGTATCAGCAAAGCTTTGAGTAGCTCCAGAACTGGTGTGATAAATTATCAATTAGCGAATGTTAGCGAATGTTCACTTACTAGCCAATGCCCGTACCTTTTGGGGAGGAATATTGCCTTTATCCTATTGATGATGAGTTTGGCTGAGTGACTTATTTGGGCCAATGGGATGTTGGTGAAATGAAAGTAGCAGAGATTTGAAATGTACTTGAGAGTTTGGGTGTAGTATTTTGCCTTTTGACATGCACATAGCATGCTTGGATAACCAGAACAGAGGAATTAGAGACCCTTAGAGTAAATCTGAACCTCCGCTACAGTTTGGCACCAAGCACATCCAACTGAGTCTAGACCAACCACCCTGCACCCACTTGCAGATGTGCCAACGAGAAATAAACGCTTATTGCTGCACACAGTTGAGTTTTGGGGTCTTTTTAATGCAGGATATTATAGCAGTAGCTAACTGATACAGACTTGGAGAGAAGGCAAGGCAATGAATTAAAAAAAATACTGTGAAAAATATTAGTATTTGTCAAAGTTAAATGTGCAAAATGGAAAACTGTTACTCTGGAAAAAAAACTGAAGCGTAATAGCCAAATGTATTCAGAGGGTAAGCTAAAGAGAGAAGGAAAGTAGAGGAAATCAAACAAAGAAATTATTCAGCAATTGAGGGGCTTAAAAGCTTGTAACAAAACCCTCCAAAAGTGGGAAGTGAAAGTTAACACACAGAAAGTCTGTATTTCCACCAAGTCACTTAATTTGTGTGGCCCTCTCTTTCATCCTTGTAAAAGGAAGGGACAACCTCGATAAACTCTCTCAGCAGGAAAACTTAAGCCTTTGAGGTCACTTTAAATTTATTTAGGAAAATAAGCTTAGAAAAGTATGCAGTAGTAGATGTATTGGAGGTTTAAAGAAAACCAAATTTCCACTACCTTTGATAACCCTGAATTGTACAGTCATTTTATTTTGAAGTTACTAAAATAAGACACACAATGTTATTCAACAACAAATGAATGCAATAAATAAATAAGATCCTATCATAACATAAAAACTGATTTGAACAGATTAAGATTTTTTTGAGTTATATATATTTGGTAAAATTCCACCCATTTCCTTTTAACGCACTTCCTTGCTAAATGTCAAAATAATATTTTAAGATATCCTTTATACATTTCTAATTTCCTGTGACAAAGAAACAACTTATCCTTCAACAGTCCCTACGTGAAAATATATTCTTTAAAACATTTTTATTTGAAAGTAGCTGATAAAATAGAGATTTCAGTGAGTGTTTATTGAAACAATCCCTCAGTGATGAATTTTATACTGTCACACAACCAAGGGTTTAGAAGTGATAGAAATTCCAACAGAATCTGGGAGGCCCCCTAGTTGCCAATACTGAAACCACCCCATCTGTTGAAGGGTACCATAGACAAGTTTGAGAATTTATGACACCACATTAATCACAGGAATGACAGCAAATATGACAAAGTGCCTTGCATTTTTATAGCAATTTGCTTTCAAGTGGCCACTTGATGATTTGATAGGGCTTTGGCCATGAGTGATTTTCTTCTGTAAAAAATGTGAATGAAAAGAGCAAAGTCTGACTAAGATAGATTTATGAACCAATAATTAGACTTTACATGAGCACTGAGGATTTACATCAAAGTCAATTAGATTCTACCCAGTTTAAACTTACTTGTCAATGGTAAAGAATTATAAGAATTTAAATTTTGCCCAAACTCAAGTTAAAATTCTTATTTGGTGCTTAAGTGTATTTTTCACATGCTTCCGATTAACAAGAAAGTATTAGAAAGAACATTAAACTCATTCAGTTGCATTTTATCCATGACTAGACTCATTTTGATAGTCTTTCAATACTTCTGTTTTGCTGACTTTAAGCATAAGAACCATGACTTCCAAGTTTTATTTTTATAAGCATAAATTTTATTTCTTAAAACCTTTAGTTAATCATGGCTCCCTTTTATATTTAAAGAGATGTTGTCAGTTACAAACTATTTGGTTGTTTCTGTATTTCACGATGCATTTACTGTTTTGCAATGAAGAATAAGGAAAAACTTTTCATCATAAATTAGAAAAAAATAAATTTTTACCAGAATTTCATGATGCAGAATGACATAGTATTTTAAAGACTCAAATTATGGTTTCAATATGAACAATAAAAATGAGATGTATGCACTTGAAAAATAGAAATTATGGCTGTAAAATAAGATTTAGAAAGGAAAGATAAGGTATGCCTAGACAAATAACTAACTCCAATTCACCGAAAATCCTTCTTTCAACAAGTATGTTTTATAATGGGTGAACTCTAGACAGTTGTTAGCTATTATATAGAAAACTAAATAAAGAGCAAATGAAATATGCTCTATTCTCGAATGTCGGGGCGTGAAGTTGCAACTACAATGTGGGAATATTGGAATCCATAAAAATCTAAAATGACATGCCATGCGTTAAAAAAACTAAATTTTTATTTATTTTACTCTCAATTCTTCAGGGGATATTCTACATCATAAAAAAAAAATATCCCAAAGGAAGTATGGGAGAAAAAAGCAATAAAAAAGAAATTGTCCTCAAATGTATATTGATTACTTAGAGAAGTAACTATAATACAAGAGTGAGCACAAACTGCCTTGGCTGGTGTGGCTCAGTGGACTGAGTGCCGGCCTGTGAACCAAAGGGTCAGCGATTTGATTCCCAGTCAGGGCACGTGCCTGGGTTGTGGACCAGGTCCCCGGTAGGGGTGCACGAGAGGCAACCACACATTGATGTTTCTCTCCCTTTCTTCCTCCTTCCCTTCCCCTCTGTCTAAAAATAAATACATAAATAAATCTTTAAAAAAAAGATTGAGCAAGCTAAATGCCATTAGAGTACAAAACAATTCTACCTGTGTTGAAAAGAGGAGCGATAGCTGGAAAAACAAACATTTGTTGAACTATTAATTGATAGTCTCCTATGCACCAGATGTTGTACAAGGCTTTCAGCAGGCCATAAAGATAAACACAGTTTCTGCTTCTCAGGGCTCAAAATCCAGAAGGAATGATAAGATAGGAAACATCATCCATACCAGCCTGTAAGTTCAAGGGTTGCACCCTACAGTGCCCGGGGATGGCTGGCCTGGGACTGTAAGATGGGGGAGATCCTGAGGGGGGGGAGCAGGATCCACACCTGCATTCTCAGCTACCAGCACATGTGGAAATTTAAATTTAAATTAATACCATATCTTGGTCATTGTAAAAAAATACTGCAAGGAACACAGGGGTCATATATCTTTTCAAATTAGTGTTTTTGTTGTCTTTGAATAAATACCCAGAAGTGTAATCACTGGGTCGAATGGTAGATCTATTTTTATTTTTTGGAGGAATCTCAGTACTGTTTTCCATAGTGGCTGCACCAATTTGAAGTCCCACCAACAGTTTACAAGGGTTCCATTTTCTCCACATCTTGCCAGAACATGTTATTATACACCTGAAATTAATATAACTAATATAATATTGTATAACAACTGTACTTAAAATTTTAAAATTAAATTAATTAACGTCAAATAAAATGAAGAATTCAATCCTTCAGTTGCACTAGCCACATGTCAAGGATTTGATAACCACCTGTGGCTTCTGGCCAGCATACCGGTCAGCACAAACTCATAGAATGTTTCCGTCCCCACAATTCTATTGGAAAGGGCCAATCTGCACCAAAGGAGCTATAGCCAGTGTCCGTGAGAAAACAGTGAAGGCGGCAAAGAATCAGGGCTCAGGTGTTCTCAGAGAAGTTGGGGTGCTGATCTTGGTGAGAACGGGAGGTCCACATCAATGTGTAGGACGTGATAAATCAGTACCAGATGCATTTTGGATGGTCTTCAGTGCTGAAGAGCTAAGGCTGAGTGAGAGACCACCAGACCAGAAGCCACTAAGGAGACAAGCTTATCTCCCTGCCAGGAGCGCTGCTTCTGCTCCTTGCCTGGCCCTGAATGCTTGATCAATTAGCCAATGACAGGTGAGATTCCCCAAGGGGGGAGCCACCTAAGACAGGCATGATCACTGGGAGGCCCCAGGGAAGGACTTGGGGGGCTATGGAAAGAGGGGGTGATCGACCCTTGCCCCTTGGCTTTGACAAAGCCTGGGTCCTCATTCTGCCTGCAGGAAGTCTCCAGTCTCTCGGCTGCCTTGTCTCCTCTGCCTGACTCAAGCCTGTAACTATGACAAGGGGCGGTGCAGCCCTGTGCTGGGAACTGCAGACTTCCTGGGGTGATCAGGCCTGAGAAAGGATATGTAAAATCCTGTGAAACCTGCTTTGCTGAGGATGCTCTTAATTATATTATAAATGCCCGGGCAGGAAATGAGTTTAGTCCCTTAAGTTTTGTAACTTTTTAGGTGATAGACCCTGACTCAGTGTGAGTCCTTTTAGCTCTTTGAGCATTATCTATTCTTTTGATCCTCACTGCCTGACAATGATTAATGAACTTTACCTGTATTCCTGTGCAGTTTAAAAGCCAATAAAAACTCTGTGAAGGGAAGGATCGGGGCACTCTCCTTTGAGAGAGTAGCCGGGCCACTCCGAGGCACCCTCCCCTTTAGAGGGTAGCCGTGCCATCCCTTTTCCTGCACAGGACTCGGTAGTTTGTGTGAATTTATCTCATGTCTCATCCATGATGCTGTGGACACTGAGAGCTGGTGTCTGTGTCACTCCTTGGCATAAATAGTTCAATAAATGTGGTCTGCTATAGTGATGGTGATGGTGACAATGATGTCTGTGACTATTGGTTCTTCTCCATTAACACTTTGGTCTTTTATCACTGATAGGATTACGTGTTCTAATGTTTCTTCTACCTCTGTAAGTCTCCTTTGTCCTGTAAAGAGTCTTTGTCTATGTGCCCCTTTTGAGTGAATATTCCTCAAGGGTTTACATCCTTTCTATTCCATGTCTCATAACACAGACTGATGGTCCCAAGGCCTTTTCTCTGACCCCGACTTATCTCCTGGGTCCCTGTCCTGGTTGACAAACTTCACAGAGATATCCCACCACTGCAGCCAGCAATGTCCTGGTAAACTGGCTCTCAAAAAAGAGTAATTGCTAGAATTTTCCAATTTTCTTTAGTGTAAATACAAAGGAAGAATGTAAAACACCTGGGACTTATAAAAAATTGTGTATTTATTCTTACATGTTTAAACTCCAGTCACCTTCAAAGTACTCTCCATTTGATGCAATACACCTATTGAGACGTTTTTTCCACTGCTCAAAGCAGTTTTTGGACTTGTCGATTGTGATGCCTTTTAGTGCTTCTGCCTTTTCTTTTGTTTGCTTGTTTCATCTCTTCCACATGGGAAAAACGTTTACATTTGAGGACTTTCTTCATCTGGGGAAACAAAAAAATCTCTCAGGGTGAGATCAAGTCAATAGAGGGGGTGGGGCATACAGTTCATAAAATTTTTGGTCAAAAACTGCTGAACACTCAGTGCAGTGTGGGCAGGCGCGCTCTGAAACCGCCCATCGTGAAATGGGTAGATGGGCCCTGACTGGTGTGGCTCAGGGGATTGAGTGTTGGCCTGAGAACTAAAGGGTTGCTGTTTTGATTTTCAGTGAGGGCACATGCATGGGTAGTGGGCTGGGTCCCCAGCAGGGGCCACATGAAAGGCAAATACACATTGATGTTTCTCTCCCTCTCTTTCTCCCTCCATTCCCCTCTAGCTAAAAATAAATAAATGAAATCTTTAAAAAATGGGTAAATACATTGAAATAGTCTTCAAAAAAATTTTCTGAAGCCAAATGCAGGCTTCCACGACAACGCCAGCTGGTACACTGGTGCACACACAGATGGGTTCCTAGAATACTCACCTGGCAAGGGAAGCCTGTACTACAAGTGACTTGCCCTCCAGAAGATAATTCCAGTTTTTTTGCGGGGACTGCCCCTTGTACGCTCATCATGACCTCTTTCAAGCTACCACCTCAGCAGCACTGAATGCGACACTGAGTGCAGAGTTGGGAGAGACGTGCACACTGGCTCCCACACAGCCCAGGACTTCCCGTAACTTGTAACGCCCCAAACCAAATTCATTATCTTGGCTCCAATCCCTCACCATTTTCTCAAGGCTAGAGACATTGCAGTCAGCCTTAGTGGAATTCGAGGTATTTCTCAACTGTCTTGTTCATATCCCTGCACCTTAGCTGTGCTATTGCCTCACACTGGACTGTCCCTCCCACATACTCAGGGTGGAAGTTCCTCTTCAAGCCTGAGTTCAATGTTGAATCCTTTGATAAGCCTTCCTTACCTCACCCTCCAATGAATAGTGCTCACTACTTCCTCTGTATTCGCACCATCTATATTTTCCATCAAACAGAAATATCTAGAGTTGGTTCATTAAAAGTGAGCACAGATTTCTCAATGGGCAATGAAATAGTGTGGGAATACAGGTTGGAGGTTCCAAGGACTGGTCAGCTGTCATTCACCTTCCTCTCAGAAGAGTTTAGTATGGGTTACAGCCCACAGCACAGGGACCTCAAAAGATCCTCTTCCCTTAAGATTTTGGTCTGAAGGTGGGTTTTTTTACTTACCTTGTCAACACAGGCAAAGGCAAATGAAGCCTGGAACGTCATAACAAAGAATTCAAACTCGAGAGAAGCAGGAAAGAAACCAAGTGTGTTGTGTGTGATCAGATGATATGGCTCATTCCAGCATGAAGCCTTGAGTTTGTTAATAATAAAAGCTAATCTTTCAAACAACATTTGTTTATGTCTTATTATGTTAACTATGTTCTTCACTAAGTACAGTATAAACTCCTATCTGCTAGAATAACATCTTGCACATCTCATTTTACTCATTTTTGTCCATACTGACTAATAGTGTATTATGTACATATATAATTTAACAATTTGTAAGCACAGTTTATGAATGCACAATATGAGAACTCTGATTTCAAAGTTCAACTTCAGCAGATTGTGACAGGTAACAAAATATAAAAAGCCATAAAATGCCACTATCTTGAGGAACCCTTCCATAGGTAAACATTCATGATTGACCTTAAGTATCATATAATAAATAATAATTTTATTTTTGTTTCTATTTTTCTCATGAAGAAAAAAAATAGATGAAAGGACACTGTCCAAAGCACACCATAATTTATTAGTGGGAGATGACTTTTCGCCTTTCTTTGTCCGTGGGAAGAACGGGAGCTGTGACTTTGTTATCTCATTCTAAATTAGCAGCCAGTTACTTCTGAAGAGTCTGACCTCAGAATGACCTTAGGATTAGAGAGGTATTTGTTCTTGGAACCTAATTTCAAAGCATCTGAGAGATTTAATGGTATATTTTTCTTAACTGCAGAGCCTTGAACTTCTGGAACAAAAGAGGAAGAGAAATTGTGACAAGCCTGAGACTCAACCTTAACCTAGAAAAGAAACTGGCCGGGCACGGATGGATGTGCTTGGTTTAGCCCTGTCGAGACTTGCTGCTCGTTGCATAAACATTCCCATTCTCTCCATCAGACCCACCCATTTCCATCTAGTAGAAATCAGTGAATCATGTTGAATCCTGAGTAGGCCACTGTGATCTTCACCTTTCCAAGGTCTGACTGTTGCTTTTGCCTCTGATCACCTTTTCTTTGCTCCCTGCCAGTTTGCCTCACATCAGCATCTCCCAGACAAGCATCATATTTTTTGGACCATAAGACACACCTAGGTTTTAGAGGAGGAAAATAGGAAAAAAAATTTGAAGCAAGAAATGTGGTAAAATATTTAATAACATAAATAACATAATACTTCACCAATGTAAATGTAAACAGAACTCAACAGCAGCATAGCAACCATTATTCCTCCCAAATTTGCGGGGGGAAAGTACGACTGATAGTCCAAAAAAATATGGTAGGTTTAGAAGGAAATTTGGGATTAAGAGGTATTCTGGAAATAATTAGTCTAAATTTCAGGGGATGTTGTCTGGTTCTAGTTCTTACTGGTTTTAAGTAGCTCTTTGACTTTGAATGAGTCTCATTATATTTCTGGATATAATTTATAAAATTATTGAATTGGAATAAATATTATTCATGGGTTTTACTATTATCATACATCATGGTTCTATGTATGGTGCTTTTTATAAATGGATTTTGTCGATATCCACAATGCATTTGTAAGCAAGTACAGTAATGTGACAGTACAATACCAAGAAATTAACAGGATCAAAACAATTCGGGGGTGCTCTGGCCGGGTAGCTCAGGTGGCTAGAACATCATCCCACTCTAAGGTTGTGAGTTCGATCTCCAGTTACGGCACATACAAGGAACAACTGATGAATGCATAAATAAATGGAACAGCAAATCAACATTTCTCTCTCTCTCCCTTGCTCTCTCTCCCTAAAAGATCAATGAATAGAAATTTTAAAAAGACATTTTCAAAACAGTTCAGGGAAATAGATTAAATAAGTTAGAAGATATAGACTTAGTAAAATGGTGGGTAGCCTAATCATCAGGCTTGTCATGTAAAATGTATTTTGCACAAAGGAAATGGTTTTAAGGGGCAGAGTGTACTGACAACTTTTAGTGTTGCTCAGTTATGGACATTGGTTACCGTTTTACACTGATAATGCCTGAATCGGTGTTTTACATTATTAGTCTGTATCTTTCGCTTTATTTTTTATTTATTTATTTTTCTTTATAAGTGAAATCATACAGTGAAGAAAAACTATAAAATAATAATTATACTAACTACCCGGAAACATTCTGGAATATTTTCAACTTCCCAGTGTTTATTATTTCACTTGTACATGATGTGTATGTTGCTTTGTTTTTTTCCAGCAGAAGATTCTAAGACAAGGATTCGAGTACAA
The DNA here is from genome assembly GCA_004024845.1 of Tonatia bakeri. Classification (NCBI taxonomy): domain Eukaryota; kingdom Metazoa; phylum Chordata; class Mammalia; order Chiroptera; family Phyllostomidae; genus Tonatia; species Tonatia bakeri. The sequence goes on from PVIA01007267.1 coordinate 81,327, forward strand.
ATAGTTTGACATGTGCAAGGGGCACCAGCAGGGCAGTGGTACAAAGAGGGAAGGTGAAGCAACAAGGACAAAATGTCATTATTTAGTCTATTTTCCTAGTGGGTAACTAGATCTAATCCCTTGGAAAAACTCTGGGAAATGGTACAGAATGCAGGTTTCAATGATCCCACCTGAAGTTCCAGGGGGGTGGATATAGGACTGCTGGGCGTGGATGGTAACCTCTCAGTGCTTTGGACCACTGTGCACACTGCAGTCGGGCACAGTCTGGAGGTGGCGCTTGGGCACAGAAACGCAGGCACTGGTGGCAGGGAATCAGAGCACACTGAAGTGGGTGTGTGGTCAGAGCCCTGGCAAAGTCTGTGTCCATATAGCACCTGATAATTTTAGGTAAATCAACCTTTTTTATAAAAATGAAACATGTTTACATAAAGAATTTAAATAAGTTAAAAAAGTAAAAGTCACATAAATATTTAAAAATCATTCAAATTTGACTAGCTGGTAGTGAACATCATTACATTTAGACAAACATCATTCCCATTAAGTATGTGTGTGTGTGTATGGTTGTGAATAGAGGTGGGTGGAGATTCAGTAAATTCTTCATTTCAGGATAAATTCTTTCTAACTTTGGATACATTCACTTTTCTGTTGTCAGATTCCTCATTTCAGGAGTGCTGTATACCCTTAGGTCAAGTTTCCTTTGTCCTCCATACCTGCTAGCTCTTCTGTGATTGCATCAGATGTTTTGCCTCTTTCCTGTGCATTTACAAAGTTATCTCAAACCTTTCTTTCAGGTCAGTATTTTGAGTTTTAGTGAGGCCTATTTTTACTTTATCTTCTTTACTTATTTCTGTAATAACTCTTATAGTCTTCTTTTTTCCCCTAAATGTACAGCCTCCCCCTTTTCCTATTTTTATTGTCCATCATTTTATCTTTGAGTACTTGAATTCATGTTCTTATTAAGGCAAAATCATCATGATGGAGTTTCTTGTGCTTTGAAGTATGCTTTCTTTAACATCGGGACTTTTATCTTTCCTTCAAAAGTTACATTTCTGTCTTGCTTGCTTTTTCCCCCTTGTCTGCATATTGTGTTTTGTCTTGCAGCAATATTTTTATATGTTTTTCATGGCATAGTTCCCTTCCCCATTGTTCATAACTCAACAGTCCAATTCAGACATTTTTTCTACTATAATGTGAATACACTTGCTTGCGATTCTTCTAGTGTAGCTGAATCAAGTTTCTTTTCCTTTTTAATATTTCAGAGATATTTTATTTTCTCTCCATTTTCAGTAGATGGATAGACTGGCAAAGGTGGGGGTTATATCAAGAAGTGGTATGCAATAAGTCTTTACAATAATAGCATGGCTCCGGTCTGTCTTCTGAGACTTCATTAAATATCATATGAAAATAGTCACATAAATATTTAAATATCCTATGAACGTAGTCAAAACACCTCGTTTAGTGACTCACATTCGTATGGTGGCTATCCTTGAATTTTGTACTATTTTGAATTTAGTGTATTTGCCTCACGTTTCTAGGTTAGTAATAGTTCAACTTCTTGATTTCAGGATAGAAGGAAAAGGTTAATGTATCAGTTTACTATCTCTTAAATTGGAAAAAGCTTAGCTACTGATATTTTTCAAGCTACATCTTCAGGTGAAAGAATGCTCCAGAGTTGACTGTAATAATTTATGTATATTGAGATTACAGATATATGGGTTATTATGCTATCCATGATGGTGCAAATAATTGGGTGAAGCAGTTAGATTTTTAAAAAAAATCTTCATGACAGGGTAAAGCATTTGTTATGCTCCCATTTTAAGGTTTTGTCTGTGTTTCTGGCATTCCATTTTAGACTTGATCTTTCTTCAGTCAGACATTATCCAGCCCTATCCTTGACTGGTACTAATAAGTTATATGATTATAATTTTTGAAAAAATTCTTACAATATGTAGAAGAAAATTGTATTGGTGCAGAGGTTAAACTATCTGGCTTTTTAATAATTTTTAGTTGGTTTATTGTATGATTCTAAATAGGTATATTATAATCTAAACTATGTAATGTAGAAACAGGACAATTAACTGTGACCCCATGACTGTTATCAAATTAGATCAACATAATAGTGAACCAAAGGCATCTGTATCAGTTACAACTCACTGCTGAGGGAAAACAATCACTGAATAGTATGTAATGAGAAAAACAAGAAAAGCAACAATGAATCATAAAGCGTACTTACTAGGGGTCTGAGAAGTGACATGGTCTTACTACCCCTAAACTGGACAGAGCAAAAAGAAGAAAGGTTTACATATTAGGTGCTGGGCGTGTGAGGGGCCGCCCCTTACGTGCAGAAGCATATTCACAAGGGAAACCTTGGCTTGGGAGAGAGAATAAGGGGAGGAAGAAACTCTGATCCTTCTCTCTTCCAACCCCCAATCTCTTAATGCCTCCCATTTGTCAAACCCACTGAGAGCCAGAGTGAGAGAGACCAGGAATGGAAGAGAGTATAGGTAAACTTTCCTGGGCATAGTAAGACCGGAAGGAGGGGACAATGGATCTGGAGGGGCAAATGGGGACCAGCCAGCACAGATCTTACCCGTGTATTTCATCTTCAAAGCTCACTTAATGAACAAAATCAGCTCCTTAGCTGTAAAAATTAGGGGTATGATTTTCTGCATTTATACAAATTTACGAAAGACAATTATGTGTAATTTGTAAAATAAAGCTGTTTTATACATATCTTAGGTATATAGACACTCACATGCGGAGTTGGGCCTATTGTTTTCATAGCTATTGTTTATTGAGTGCTACATGCAGGGGACTTCTGCAAAAGCTTTATGTAGATTTACTTAGTTTCTCCTTAGTGGTAGGTATCATTATCAGCCCCATTTTTTAAGTAAGGAGACTGAAGCCCAAAGGGGTTGCCTCAGGGAAATAACAAGACTTGGAATTTTAACGAAGCTGATTCTAACTCAGGCATTTTCTTCAAGCATTTTCTTCTAATTATTATCCCTACAGTTAGTCTATGCTGTTAGCACACAAAACCTTGTCAATTGCTTACTTTTGGAGTCTCATGAGGTATTGCATCATTTTTATTATAGTTGCATAATAATTACTTAGCTGGCAAATTAACATAGTCTGAAAGAGATGCCCCACTTCCCAAATTCTGCCCCTTATCTGAGAATGAGCATGCAGAATGCTCTGTGTTAAAAGGGAATTTAGCCTTCAGTTGTGACTGATCCAGTCACATCCTCTGTCTAATCTCGTTATCATCTTGTTGACTCACTTACCAGATCAGCTGTAATTCCTGCTTTGTAAGCTTTAAAACCATCCTTCCAAAGTACTACATAACTATTTAACTTTGTCGCTATGAAGATGTTTTCATCATGTGTGATTCTAATAGCAATTTGTGGCCACTCTTTCCAAGAGAAAGCAATCTAATATTGTTCTTATGCAACAGAATAAAGATTATGGAGATTTTGTAAGAGAAGCAATGATTTCAGTAGGGTTTGAATCTAGGAATTAAATATAATAGCATAGAATTTATCTCTAAGTTGAAAGTTAGTTTGGGAAATATCTTAGTTAAGTCAGATTGTCATAACAAAATAATATAAACAAAGTGGCTTGAACAACTGAAATTTGTTTTCTCACAGTTCTGGAGGGTGGAAGCTCAAGATCAGGGTGTCATCATAGGTGGGTTCTGAGGAGAGCTCTCTTCCTGGCCTGAGGATGGCTGCCTTCTCACTGCGGCTTCCGTGGTCTTTCCTCCATGTGTTCCTGCATCTCTCTCTTCCTCTTCTTATCAGGCTAACAATCCTATCCCTTGAGCACCCCACCCTTATGCATGTATTTCACCCATTTCCTAAAAAGCCCATCTCCAAATACAGTCACGTTGGTGCTTCTAGATTCAACATATGAATCTGTGGGGTACACTTTCAGTCCATGGCAGAAAAGTGTTTTTTTGCTGATTAGATTAGTAAGAATTCTGAACTTTATTCCTAATTTTCTCAAAGCAATTTTATCCCTAAAATAAAAATAATAACCCAAGAAAGTTCATTAAAAAAATTAAACCAGCAATCACTGATATGTGAATTTCTAAATGTGGCTCATTATATGGAGTTCTATTAGCATTTTAGATTAATTCATGTTAAATTGATACTATATAGCATATAAGGCAGATTACACATGAAACTGTAGAGATAATCAGTGTTTCATTTAATTGCTGCCTCCTTCCCTAGCCAATGTAAATGCAGATTAATGTGGTAATTGAGGTGATTGGGGGAGGCAAGGATTATCTTGGGCCCCTTCCTTTGGGGATCCTGTTCTGTTCGCTTAGGCTGGTGAACAGGAGAGGCTCTTAATTGGAAAAAGGGATATGTTTTTGCGCTTGTGTCAGAAAAACAAGG
>PVIA01007268.1:0-85597 GCA_004024845.1 Tonatia bakeri
CAGCAGTTTATCTTTTTTTCTTTTTAATTGCGGCAAAATATGCATAACAAGGTTTATCGTTTGAACCATTTTAAAGTGTACAATTCAGTAGCCTTAAGTATATTCACACTGTTATGCAACCATCACCACCATCCATTTCTCAAAGTTTTCCCTCATCCCAAGCAGAAACTCGGTGCCCATGAAACACTAACTCTTCACCCCCTCTTCTCAGCCCCTGGTGACCACTATTTTACTTTCTGTTGTTATGAATTTGCTTATTCCAAGTGCCTCATATAAATGGAGTCATAGAACATTTGTCCTTTTTGTGTCTGGCTTATTCACTGAGCACAATATCCTCAAGATTCACCCATGTTGTAGCATATGTCAGAATGTCATCCTTTTTATGTCTAAATAATGTCCCATTGTGTGTGTTTATCACATATTGTTTACCCATTCATCTTTTGTTAGACATTTGGGCTGTTTACACCTTTTGGCTACTGTGAGTAACTATTTTATCTTTTAGGTTGAGATTAATTTTAATCATGGTAAAATGACTTTTGAGAGTTCCATGCCTTTTCTTTCCAGATAATGGAAGAATTCCCATGAAAGCAAGGATGGGAATCATTGCCATAGGACAAAGTGCCTTCTTTATCGGCATTACAGATCAAGAAGTCTTTATGAATGGGCTTGGCCAGCAACAAGAACTGGGAGCAGATTCTTGGAGGGGGAGAACAAATAATTGTGGGCAAAACCACGTCAGACTTGTTGTCCTGGGTCTATGCTGTAGCGCCCCACACCGGCCCTCTTGCAACATTTCTCCCTGCACGGTTAAATGGATATGCCCACCTAGAGCATGCCCCTTTTCTAGATATTTCTAGGCATATGAGACTCCAAATTTCCTGTCCCCAGAAGTCTGGAGCTGCTTTCTCTGTGTTTGACCCATGCCGCTGCTACCAGCATGCCTGCTGCTGGGACTGGGGGTGGCCAAGGGGCACTAGTTTGCTCTCTGGGGGTAGGGATGGGTGGGGATGGGTGAGGTTGGGTGCTGATGAGTGGCGGCTGCGAGACAGGGCCCTGAATGGGCACCAGGGAGGATGGGCCTCACTATGGGTTTCAAACAAAGAGCCCATGTTTAAGGTTATTTTAGGTCTTGCAGAGTCTCAGAACATTTGATAGGGTATTGAGTATGATCAGTGGAGGCTGCTGTGCAGAGAAACAATTGTGAGACAGATACAAGTATTTGTCCTACAGATACTTTGGAGTCAGAGGCCCCAGACATTTAACAGATGAGAAAATCGAGGACCATGTAGGTGAAGGTCTTCAAGTCCGGTGCGTAGTCCCGGCAGAGGCGGGGTGTAAAACCTGCAGCTGTCCCGCTCTGCCCACGGCCTCACACAGGGACTTCCCACCTTGGATCCCATGCGGTAGTGGGTTAAAGGCCCTGGCTGAAACCTGAGTCCTGACCCCTCCATGTTGGACTGTGGAGTCAAGAGACTCGGCCCCGAAGTGGCCCGCTTGTAACTAGCGGTTGGAACTTGAGAAAGCGTTGCCATTTTCAGACTGTTGTCTCCTCATTACTTTAAATGGAGACAGTCCTGCCTACTTGTTTGTACATCTGTTCGGAAATCCAATGGTTTGAAAACATGAAATGCTATAAACCGCACATGCAGGACGCTAAGGAGAACACGAGCAAGGGCGGGGGACACATTCTCCGAGTCCTTGGGTCTGAAGTTCTGCGCTGCCGACTGGGGAGGGGTGGGACAGGGACTGGGGGCCTGACCCACTCCAGCGTGTGCTCAGCTCTCTCCATCCTTCCCACAGCTGTCACCACTTCTTTGTCATCTCAGTGTGGGAGAGGGAAGGGTCAGGCATGGGGGGCACAGGGATGGTGGGAGCTGAAAGAGCCTGCACTCAAAAGTCTGGAGGAAGGGGGAGAGCGGACAAAGCAGCTGATAAACACGTCCTGATGTTTCAGCCCACTGCAAGTACGCCCGAGGCAGCAGACTGGTGATCCCCAGTGACACTCCAGCTGCCACCAGAGCCGAAGGCACAATGACCTTCTGCTTCCCTTTCCAGATCCTTGTCCTTCCTCTACCCTATTTTGTTCTATTTTCCTTCCCTCTGACCAGCCCTGCCCTATGGCCACCCGGTTGCTGTGTTCTGAACATCCAAAATTCCTTCTTACTATCTGCTTCCATCAGGAAATGGTTTAAAAATAACCTTGCTCCTCTGTATGGTAATCACAATGCTGGAATCTCAAATTCTGCAAAATACTCATCTGATTTAAATAATTTATGCAAAGATGGGAATTGATAAGCTTAACATGGTCGTGATGTGCATATATACTGAGAAATTACTGTTGACACAGTAATATTAGTATGGTATATTAATATTAATATGGTATATTAATATGAGAGGGAAAATTTTTTAAAAAAGATTTTATTTATTTATTTTTAGAGAGGGAAGGGAGGGAGAAAGAGAGAGAGAGAGAAACATCAATGTGCGTTTGCTGGGGGCCATGGCCTGCAACCCAGGCATGTGCCCTGACTGGGAATTGAACCTGCGATGCTTTGGTTCGCAGCCCGCGTTCAATCCACTGAGCCACACCAGCCAGGGCAGAGGGAAAATTTTTTAAATGGGGAGCTTCTTTCTCCCTCCCTTGTTCCTACCTACATCTAACCTAGCAGAGAGGGATGGGTGTCTAGTGGGAATTTTATGTCATTCATATAATTCAGGCACTTGCCATGTGTCATTTCATTTAATCTTCATGTGATTGTATGAAAAAGGTATCATCCACATTATGCAAATAAGAAAACGGAAGTCCTGAAAAGTTGAGAAACTTAGAAATTTACCTAAGTCACACAGCTTGTAAATAGCAGTGTTGGATTCAAGCCCGCCTTTGTCCTGCGTTTTCAGATGCAGCAGAGCTCCGTGGAAAGGACCAGGCCTGGACTTCACTCTGGCGTCTAGTCTGCATGGTTGTAGCAAAAGGGTTGAACTTGGGGCTGGAAGTGAGAGTTGGGGGGCCTGGTGTTCTGGATTAAGCAAGGTCAGTTGACGTCATTGTGTAGAATAATTAGACTGCAAGTGTCTAGTGGGCCACTGATATCTTTTCCCCCTGTGTCTAGAATGGTGCACAGGGCTGGAGCTGATGTCGCTGGCCCATCTTCCTTCCTTTGCTCCTGGGGGTCCTGGGCCTGGCTCTCCCTCCCACAGTCCTGGAGGTAGCGCAGTAGTCTTGGGAGGAGAATTGGGGGTGTGATGGTAGTGAGGGGGAAGATGCAGGGTGGGGGTCAAACATATTAGAAGGAAAAATATTGTTCCCTGAGAGCAGAGCTGCCCAGGACTCTGGCTGGGGTGTGACGGCAAAATCAAACCTTCTTTCTACCGTTCAGCACCGACACCTTCCTGTTTATATCTCCAAGGAAAGGGAACTTAGGAATGGAGCTAAGTCATGGACAGTGAGTGAGTTTCGTCTACGCTTAGGGCTTCCGACTGTCACTGGTTACAAGGCTCCCAAAAGTCAGGGAAGGGAACTTGGAAAATTGAAAATAACCTGGTCACCAAAGAGGTAGTGACAGTTCAGTCCACCTGACTTTTAACTGTCATCATGTTGTGAAACAGAGGGACTTCTCTTCCCACGTGCCCCCTTGAGCAAGGGTGTGCACGGGGAGGGCTGGGGCTGGCCTGCGTGAGACGTGGCATGTGACGACAGACCTGTTCAGACGCCGGGGTTGGGGGGAATGTCTGAGACTGACCTCCTAGGTGCGTCAGTTCTCATCTCTTGCCCTGTGTTGCACTGATGATTCATTGATTTCTGTGTTACATAAAATTAGCTCCTGATCACCCTGCATTATCATTTATTTCACAGCAGCGCTGAGCAAGCAGAAATTCCCTCAGCTGGCAGGTCTCTCATTTTGATTCCTCGCTTCCCTTTCTTATACTGGGATTTCCCTCCCCCTTCTCCAGTTCCAGACACTGCACGCTTTGACTCCTGTGGTTTGTGCTACATGACAATATCTGCTGTTTACTGAAAGCCTACTGTGTGCCAGCTGCTTTATCTACGGAATCTCTGGTCCTCACAGTACCTGTGTTAACAGTACTGTTCCCTCTCTTTTGCAGACGACAAAAATTGAAGCTTGGAGAAAAGTTGGCATATTGAAGTTCATCCAAGTGTTAAGTGACTGAGCTTGGACATAAACCTGGCCTGATGCCGAGTCCACACCTGTTCTGAGAATGCATTGTTTCTCCCAATACTTGGGGGATGGGGACGTGGGGTGGGAGTTGGTGTCTACAGTTGGGGAATGCTCACAATGCTGATGTTGGCCCCTGAGAACCAGCCTCTATTTATACTTCTACATGGAAATTGTTAAAAAATCCCTGGGACACAGGCCAGCTCAGGGGGGACCACATTGCTCATGGGGGTGTGTCTGACCACACTTGAGAGCAATTGGAGTTCTCTCCTCCTACCCTAAAGCAAACCCACCCTTCCACTTGCCAGCAGCAGAGTCCGGCCCTCGTCACAACTGGCGTAGAGATGGAGGGCTTCTCCTCTGCCTATGGGGGAAACTTATCTTTTCCAATGTAGGTGTTTTGTTGGAGGCTTGTGGCTGGGAAACTTAAAGTCAGAAAAAAAATAGAATGGAGAAAAGTAAAATAAACGTTAAGTGGCAAAGCCTATTTTCCCATTCTATTTCCTCCTCTCAATAACTTTTGCTCTGCTCAAATGCTCCTCTTAGTAATTAATTTCCACGTGAAGAAACATCTAAGAAAAGACAGCCAACATTTACTAAACAAAACTGTGTGTGCGCTGCATTTTCCTCTGTAAGGGAGGCTGATCACTTTCCTGTGAACGTGAAGCCCCGAGGGGGTCGGAAGACTTGGCAAACGCCATTCCCCTGCAGACCTCCAGGATGCCCTTTCAGGCTGGGTGATTGCGAACCCCCTCCACCAGGGCACAAGGCCCAACAGGAGCTGCCACTGGGACTGGCCTGGGTACAGAGTTAGGATGGCCAGCTGTGCCAAGCAGGCAACTTCAGGAACCTTAAGGAGGGGGACCTGTGGACACTGGGGTCGCTACTCAAGCAAGGGCCTGGCAGGGACGGGCCAACAGAAACAGCAACTCTAGCACCCACTGAGCACCTGGCTTTGGTGAGTTTGTCGTCATTGTTTCGCCCTGCTGCCCGCCCTATGAGTGGGACGTGTCACCTGTGGACAGGTGGAGCATCCAGGGTTCAGAAAGGCTGATGTTTGCCTGGCCACAGAGTTAGGCAGGGTTAGGGCCTGGCTATGTGACTTTAACACTCCTGCTTCTGACTGGTGTGTGTGATGCCAGGACAGAATGTCTTTATTTTAATTTTATTTTATATTTTCTTGTGTATTTTTTATCATTTTAGAATATAAACAGAATGTCCTTATTTTTAAACAGAATGTCTTTATTTTTAATGCATCATCCAATCCCCCCTTCCCCTCCCCACCCCCCACCCTGACTACAGTAGAAAAAGAACCAGGAGGCTTTTTGTAACCTTCTCAATCCTTCACTCAGTGGAAAATGAGGACAGAATGGCGGGTTGGATTCTTACACTAAACGAGGGGCTCTTACCCTGGGGTCTGTGGGTGCCCAGAGGTGAATAGAACTCACTGGAGTCTGTGAACTTGACTGGAAAAACACATTCATGTTCTCTAACCTCTGACCGAAGTGTAGCGTTTCCTTCAGTCAGGAATAGAGACATTAGCAGCACCCGAGGCTCTGTCACCCATGAGAATTCCAAATGTTACCATATCACATCCTGGTTGGACGCCCCCTTTGTCTAGCGTGTGCGCTTACCCTGGCTCAACGTGAGGGAAGTGGTCAGACTCACTGCTAGATCTCGTTATTTACTGCGTAAGTACGAAGTGATATGTTGCCACGTACAATTCTAAGAAAAATAAGCCAACTGTCACTACACATAATTGCATATGATTTCCTTTGTAATTCTGTGAATTTTATTTTATGCATTTAAAAATGTTATTTTGAGAAAAGGCCCATGGGAGTCACAGACTACCAAAGGGTTTATGGCCCCCAAATCATCAAGACCCTGCATGAAAGTAGCCGGGGCCTGACTTGAGTCACACCCCCAGGGGAGCATGAGAGTAGAGTGAGTCTCTGTCCTCTTGGCAGGTGTGTCCAAAGGAGGCAAGGGACAGAAACTAATGGGTCCACTCTTCGTTCGTTCCACCCTTCCCAGTGCTCATGGAAGACCTGCACTGTGCCAGGTGGTGCCTAGACCTTGGGGTCCCTGCCTCATGGGGCTTCTATCCTCACGGAAGTGGTGGCTCTGCAACAGACGGGAAATGAGTAATGCAGGTTGTCTATCTGCACAAAGAGAAGGAAGGTCCCTACTGGGGAAGGAGCAGGAGGTCTAGGCAAAGGGAACAGCAAGTGCAGTGAAGTGGTGGTGGGGGGTGGGGGGGTGGCGAGGAGAGAAAGAGAGGTTGATTTCCTGAGACAGAGTCTTGGGAGTTTTAAGGGGCTGGAGCAGAGCTGTCTCTGGTGGCGGCTGCTGGCCACATATGCCTGTGGGGCACCTGGAATGAGGCTGCTCAGTGCTGTGGACATCAAATGCTCATTGGATTTTGAAGACTCAGTAGCAGAACAAAAGTGCAGAAGATCTCAGCAATACTTTTTAAATATTGATCATTTGTTGGCAATATTCTGGATATATTCAGGTTCAGTAAAATACATTATTCAAGTTAGTTTTGCTTGTTTCTTTTTACTCTTTAAAATAGGAGTACTGGACATTTGAAATCATGTAGGCGGCTAGCGGTGTATTTCTGTTGGGCAATATGGGCTGAGCAGGAGAGGAAAGGGGTCTTCGTAGTGATTGCTGTGGATGGTACATTTGGATACCCTTAGAGGTTTTTCAGAAATGAGTTGTGAACAGAGACTGAAGTTTTCATCTCTTTTATCTGATCAGTATTTATTGAACTTGTAGTAGGTGTCGGGGACATGTGCTTTTATAAGAGGTGTGTGTGACCAGAGGCAAGTTGCATGGGATAATTAGGGATTGTGTTACAGGAGGGAGAAAAGCAGGTGAGTGAGGGGACCTGTTTGAGATGGGGCTGTGGGGGCGGGGGGAGGAGGGAGACTCTCTGAGGTGGTGCCCCTAAGGCTGAGGAGGAGCCCATCAAAGCCTCCACCCACAGCCCCGCACTCCTCACCTTCTGCGACTGAGTTTAGCATTAAAACCAGGCTTCTCATTGCCATGTGAGGCTTTCTAATTAGTTTTATTTTCTTCTCCTTTAAAAAAAAGGATGTGGGAGTTTCTCAAGTTCATCCGGCAGGTGGGCAGAGATGGGAGGAATGAGTGTGCAGGCAATCCCCTGCTGCTTGTGTTCCAAATGGTTTTGGGGGCGTTTTATGGGGAATTCCCTCAGTGGATGGTCTGCAGTGCTATTCCACAACCTGGGCATTTATTGGACTGCTTGTGTAAATGGGATGCTTCAGAAGTGCCATCTCTCTACGATGGGTGCTTAGATTCTGCCTTGCAAATAACTTCTTTCTTTCTTTCTTTCTTTCTTTCTTTCTTTCTTTCTTTCTTTCTTTCTTTCTTTCTTTCTTTCTTTCTCTCTCTCTCTCTCTCTCTCTCTCTCTCTCTCTCTCTCTCTCTTCTTCTCCTTCTCCTTCCTTCCTTCCTTCCACCCTTCCTCCTTCCCTCCCTCCCTCCGTTTTTTTATAAGTCAATTCTGAAAGGGCTGGAGTCTGCTCTTTAGAGTTATGCTATTATGCCTCAGCTTAAAATGCTGTCTTCTGCTTCAGTTTTTAAATGATGATGATTATAATAAAAATAATAGCATAGCCTTACCTAAGCACGTTCCATGTGCCAGGTGCTAGAAATGCTTTACATGCATTGTCGCCTTTAATCCTCATGACATGGAGAAGCTGTGTGGTTTGGTGGTGCAACATTCTCAGGTTGCTTGAGTCCTAGTCTGAGCTCTGTGTGACGCTGGGCAAGTGACTTCACTCTCTGTGCCTCATTCCTCTTCTGGAGTGTGGGGATGACAATAGGTCCTGCTCAGTCTCTCTCAGGGGCTTGTGGAAAGGATTCAATGAGCTAAGATATGCTTGGAGCAGTGTGTGGATGGTGTTAAGCCTTATACAATTGGTGCTCATTATTGATGGGAAGTAACATCGCTATTTAGCTCCACCGAACACACGAGAAAAGTAAGGTCAAATGAAGTCACTTGCCTGAGGTTGCCTACCAGAGATGTGACACTGCCCCGCTGCTGTGTTGAGGTCCTGAGAATATTCTCTGCCTGCCCACAATGCCCTGTGGCATGGGAGGATTTGAACTTTAAGTGATACAAACTCGTTTTTGGCCCTGACCTCCATAGGGCTGTGCGTGGTAGTGGAATGGAAAACTTTGATTTTTGGCAAGTCCACCCTATAACTGCACAGTAGACCCTTTTGTGCTGATAACATCTTTCCAGGCCCCATTTCTTGGTGTGAGATGGCAGCACATGCAGGAGAGTCAGAAAGAACAGTTAGTTCTTTTCCCTTGGAAGTTGTCTCCTGAGCCTTAGGGAGAGAAACAGACCACCTGTGAGGCTCACGTTCTTGACACTTGCTGCCCGGTTAGAGCCGGGCTCTGGGGGCTGACACACCTGGTGGTGTGTCATGGCATTTGTGTTCCCCTGTGGAATAATTCTGGGTGAGTCCTTCGCTTTTCTGAAACTTGGTTTCTTTGTGTGTGTGAAATGGGGATGATCATCTCGAACTACTTCCTGGAGTCGTCTTGAGGACTGAGAGATCACACAGAATAACAAGACAAGTAACACTGACCGAGGGCTCTGTGAGCAACTACTGATGGTGCTTTCTCCATACTGTACAGGCAGAGGGCTCAGCATGGCGTCAGTTCAGTAAGTCGGAGCCGCTCCAATTCAATTCCACAATGCTCTGCGTATCTTTGCTTTGCTGAACCATCGTCACCGCTGTTAGAGCCCCTGGGATAGATCTTTGCCGGGTTGTCGTTCGGCACATGCAAGGACCTGTTAAGGACCTTAAGCCTATTTTCTTTTCGGAAGGCTTATGTGCTTTCCACCAGGTTGCTGATTGTTGAATTAATACTAGCTCTTAGGATCTTCCAGAATCTCTTCATCTTGATGGTGCCATCTAGAAGACAGGAGAGCCCAGACTTCTATCTGGGCTCCAGCCCTGTTCGTGCAACGACCTATTCGGCTTCTGCGCTGGGACACCTCGAAGACTTGGCCCGAGCTGCGTTCATTGTGTGTTCCTTCAGCTCTGATTCTCCTTCCAAGACTCTGACCTCAGTAGGTAACAACACCCACTGTGTCGTACAAATGGGATGAATCAAGGGTTTTATTTGTACTGTTTGCCCTTTGGTTCCCCCTTACTTTCTATCACCTGTCGGTTACCAAGTTCTGTTCATTCTTCTTCTGACATGTCTTTGGAATCTCCCCATTTGTCTCCAACCCATCGCTGCAAACCAGGCTTGTCCTGCTCCTGGATCATTGCCTTTGCCTCTGGGTTGGCCTGTTGAGCTCAGGGTCACCCTCTTCCTGTCCCTTCTCAATCTCTCCTGCAGGTTTTTGCTCTTCTCATGACACCCCCTGTTTCTGTCCCTCCAGGGGCTTCCCACTACACACAGGGTAGCCATCCAAACTCGTGCCATAACTGACTCGGCCCTGCATGATCCAACCTGTCTCCCTGTTCTGCCGCACCTGCTGCCCTCTGAACCTAACACAGAGGCTCGCTGCCACCCTTGGGCTTTGTGTACGGTCCCCTCTGCTGGCAATGGTCTTTCTCCAACCTGCCTCCGAGATCCCCCTCTACCAGCTGGTTCAGGTCTCAGCACAAATATCGAAAATGCTGTTTCTGTCAGAGGGAAGTCTTATACAACCACATCTGCCTCCCAACCCAGTTGAGCCCTATATTATAGGCTGATAAGCCACAAGCAAATATTCACCACACATGCGATTATTTGCTTATGTCTATCTTACTGTCCAGCCTCAGGGAGCATGGGGTCCCTGTTAGTGGGGGGATCTGGTAGGATCCCAATGAGGAGCAGAGGCATCACAACAGTGACCAAGACTGAGTTCCTGCTGGTTCCTGGTGGCTGGGTGGTCAGAGTGGTTTTTATCTGATTTAGAGAGTGGTAGAAATATGGCATTTAAAAAAGTCTAAGTGTTGCAGGGTTACATGCACGCCCCCATGGCAGCATGGCTTGTCTGGGCGGAACTGTGTGGGTTTCTATTTTAATTCCACAAAGTTCAGCAGTCCCCTCAGGGGTGTGAGTGAGTGGCTGTGCCTTGCCAGGCCCCTGGGACTCTGCACACTCACTGGCTGAAATGCTGCCAGAGGCACCCCTTTGTTTCACAGTGACGAGGGGGGACGAAGGCCCTGGGTGTCTTAGCTTTCCGAAAGGTGCTCGCAGCACTGTCCTGTTCCGGGCTCTCACCGGTCACGGTGCTGTCCTCCTCTGGTCTAGAATTAGGGTAATTCTGGCCTCGTAAAGTAAATTTGGGAGCCTTCCCTCCTCTTTAGTTTTATGAAATAGTTTGAGGAGCAGGTGTTAGTTCTTCTTGGAATGTTCGGTAAAATTCACCTGCAAAGCCATCTAGTTCAGGGTTTTTGTCTGTTGGGAGCTTTTTGATTACTGCTTCAATTTCATCAGGTGTTACCTGTCTGTTCAGATTCTCTGATTCTTCCAGGTTTATTTTTAGAAGGTTGTATGTTTCTAGGAATTTGTCCATTTAGTCTAGTTTGTCCAGTTTGTTGGCGTATAATTGTTCATAACATTTTCTTATGATCCTTTGTATTTCTTTGGTGTTGGTTGTTATTTCTCCTCCTTCATTTCTGATTTTACTTATTTGGGTCCTTTCTTTTCTTGATGAGTCTGGTTAAAGGTTTGTCAGTCTTGTTTATCTTTTCAAAGAACCAGCTGTTGGATTCATTGATTTTTTTTTGTATCTTTTTTTAGACCATTTCATTTATTTCTGCTCTAAACTTTATTATTTCCTTCCTTCTAGTGGCTTGGTTTGTTGTCCTTTAGATTCACATTCTGATTCAACATATGCATTTTGGGGGAACATAACGTAGCACGTGTCAGCTACGCTGTCTCCTTTTCCCACAGTACGAGGGGGCGGGCTCCTGGCTTGGAGCGGAAGTGGATCCAGGCCCATGCGAAGTCAGCCTGAGGAGGAAAGCGTTTCCAGAGGAGTGTGGGGTTTGACTGTTCAGACTCGGTGGGATAGTGGCGAGAGCAGGATGAAGTTGCTCGGCCTCGGGAATACCCTTTCATCGCCATTTTATAAAGGAAAGACAGCAATCTAAATCAAACACCAGCTCCCACGTGTCTTCAGACTGTTGAATGTCACACTCTGCTTTGCCCGCCTAGGTAGCCGCCTGGCCTCCCGTTGCCTGGGGCACCGTCTGACATTGAGCCTCTGCCTTTGGCAATTTACACTCAGTTGGCCTCCCAGCTGCCAGGGAGCAACTCCCAAAGCCCGGAGAAGCAGTATGTCTTAATTACCAGGAACAATGCAGGGAGGGGTCCAGAGGCAGGGGCAGTGGATCCCAAAAGCCACATCTTCGGGGAAGATATCTGTGCAATCTGTTTTGCTGACCATGAATACTTCCTCTTTGAAAAGGAAAAAAAAAGAGAGAATAATGGTACATCTTTCTGAATTTCTTGTTTGGCCCTCAGTACCCTCTGCCTTTCGTAGTATTTGTTGGACAACTAACAGCTGGGGATTGTATTAAAATTCCTGCACTTTTTAATTGCTGGCTGGAGTGTGATTGCAGTAAAAGGGGTCTAGTGATTGTCCTGGATGTTCATTGGGTCTAAGTCTGTGGAGCAGCAGGGGAAAGTGATAATTGGATTTTTGCAATCTGAGAGGCGACAATTGCTCTTTTTTTCAGAAGCTGCGTATTGAGTTCAGAGTTGGACCAGCTCAACTCCAGCACTGCGTCTCCCTGTTAACTTCACAGACAGTTAAATAGAGGAATCTAAAACCACATGACTAACCGCTCACAGCAGCTGAAAACCAGATAAGGCAATCTCAGAACCCTTCATTTCAGCACATTGTGGGCACTAAGTAAATTTTCAGTAATAAATAACAATGCAAAACTTCCCTTTGTTCGCAACCCCCTCAGTGTGCCTCACTCCCTGTGAAAGAGCTCATATTGATTAATTTTGGAAGGCCTTCATGGAAGGAATTGTCCAAGGGAACTTGAGAGGGCAGGTCCCAGGAGAGGCAGAGAAGAGCGAGAAGGAGCACTCCTGACCATTAATGGCAGCTGTGGGCCGGGGCTGTCTGTGGGCCAATGGCTCTCTGCTCCGGCTGACCACGAGGATGACCTGGGGGGGGCCTTTTAACTGACACAGATGCCACGGCTACGTGCCATGCTAACACGCTAACCAAATCAGAATCTCTTGGGAACTAGGCATTTGTGTTTGTGAAAAGCTTCCCAGGTGATCCTCATGTATATCTGAGTTTATGAGTTTTTGCGGTGGAGAGATAATAATGGCTATGTCAAGGGTTTGGGGCATCTGCTACGAGTTCAGGTTTTTGAAACCACACATGTTGGGGTTCTTGCTAGGGTGAGCACCCAGGAACCCTAGGAACCCAACTATAGGGGTTCCCAGAGAATTATCGTTGATTTGGAGGCCCACGCATTGCGTGTAGCTCATGCCTTAACCCCTTACATTCTGGATTCCTCAAGTTGCACATGTTTCATCATTTTCCATGAAAATCAGTATTGACAAAAAAGAATTATAAATTTGATGGTCAGTGAGCATCTATGTCATGAATGGGTTGCCCAAAGGTGGATGTTTACCCCTCACCCCCATTTTTATCATCTACAAAATGTAAATAATATATCTAAGGAAACTTCTGGAAGCTGGTTGTGAATGCCCGCCCCATTGACATTTTCCTCACTGGGACTGTAGGTATCGACTGAGACATGAGCTACTGTTCACTTGGAGGTTGTCATTTGTTTAGGGTGTCCTGAAAGGTGTTAGCTGTAATCTGTGTATGGAAGAACCACTGGCTACTTCTGGAAATACTGAGATCACACTGGGATTGTCCAGGATGTGTCAGGAAATGTACAAAAGCTAAAAGTCCAATAGAGTCATCATAGACCTGAGAAAGTCAGAGTTGGGAGGGGAAGAGAATGATGACTTGGAAATGGAGTAATAGGGTAATAATCAAGGATTTATCAGGTCCCTGTTAA
Organism: Tonatia bakeri; assembly: GCA_004024845.1. Classification (NCBI taxonomy): domain Eukaryota; kingdom Metazoa; phylum Chordata; class Mammalia; order Chiroptera; family Phyllostomidae; genus Tonatia; species Tonatia bakeri. Next base: position 13,214 of record PVIA01007268.1, read on the forward strand.
AGACACCATGTATACTCCTCTTGGAATTATATAACTGGAAATTAGTAAATATAATCCATGGAAGTTGTGGTCAGCACAATTTTCTAAATATGGATTCAGTTGTCTGAGGGAATGGGGCACATGAACCAATTTGATTATATAGAGAAACAGGGAAAACACAGAAAGTGAGGGAGTGCCTGGTTTCTGGCATTGCTTAAAAAATGGTGTTAGATGAGGTCTGCCTGGTGTGGCTCAGTGGATTGAGTGGTGGCCGGTGAACCAAAGGGTCGCTGGTTTGATTTTCAGTCAGGGCACATGACTAGGTTGTAGGCCAGGTCCCCAATAGGGGGCACGTGAGAGGCAAGCACACACTAATGTTTCTCTCCCTGTCTTTCTCCTTCCCTTCCCTCCTCTCTAAAAATAGATAAAATCTTTTAAAAAAATGGTGTTAGATGAGTGAAAATTTATATTTACATTTCTAAGTTACTCTTTTTCATGAATTTGACCTCAAATAAGAACAATTAGAAGGCTATAATAGGATGTTCACAAATAACCAGAAAAAAGGGTTTGCAGCTTGTGTTATGTCCTAGTCTTTGCTCATTATGACACATTGGTTGGGTGTGATCTGAGATTGGTAGCCTTTGTACTATAGGTGAGGTAGGGCCACTTAAAAATGCTTTTACTAGCCCTGGCTGGCGTAGCTCAGTGGATTGAGCACGGGCTGCCAACCAAAGCATTGCAGGTTCGATTCCCAGTCAGGGCACATGCCTGGGTTGCAGGCCACGGCCCCCAGCAACTGCACACTGATGTTTCTCTCTCTCTCTCTTTCTCCCTCCATTCCCTCTCTAAAAATAATAAAAAAAACCCTTAAAAAATGCTTTTACTGGTTTTCTTTTCTTCCTTTCTTACCCTCCGTTAGGTACCATAGTGGTTAAATAAACCAAGGAACTAAAAAAAAAAAAGACATTTACTGTCATGTACTAAAGACCTTATTGCTGAGAGCCAAGCTATGTCCATCACTCAGACGTTCCGAGATGGACAGGACCCACAGGAAAGGAGATGCCTCCAGGGGTCTTCCATTAACAACCAACTTCTTGCTTGTCATCCGGATTTCTTTCCTTCATTTCTTTAAAGACTTATTTATTTTTAGAGAGGGTGGAAAGGAGAGAGAAAGAGAGGTAGAGAAACATCAATAGGTTGCTTCTTGCACAGCCCCAGCCAGGGACCTGGCTCGTGACCCAGGGACCTGGCTCGTGACCCAGGCATGTGCCCTGACTGGGAATCGAACCAGTGACCTTTTGGTTTGCAGGCAGGTGCTCAATCCACTGAGCCACACCAGCCAAAGCTCTTTATTTATTTTAAATGAATTAGGTTCTTGGAAATAGAATCACAGGGTTGGCCAATTTTCTCCTCAGAGTGGCAGCAAAGGAAAGCTGGATGTATTAATCATAAATGAGTCAATTAATTACAGCTTTCCTTCCCCCAAGGGGTCAGTGCTGGCAACAGTAGGCCCAGAGTTATTTAGGGAATTAGACGCCCTTTAGAGAACCAATTATGTGAAAATAAATTACTCTTTTAGATGACAGTATGCTATTCTCTCTGAACTTGTGGGGAGGGGTATTTTTTTTTCTTTCCCTCTGAACAGTCCACAGGTCGTTTTCCATGATGATTGATGCCTTTAAACCGACTGTGGAAAAGCAAAGGTTTCTTCTGGCTCTAGTTCTTGGGATGTAAGGATGCTGCATGCTTAGAAAATGCGGGGCGGGGAGGGGGGCTTGTTTTGCTGAGTGATGTGTTGACATTTGAGTAGGTTTCAAAGAGGTGTGTCAGAAACTCCCAGCCTGAAACTGTCCAGTGGGGGAGGCCTGAAAGGGAGGCAAGTGGTATAAATGACTCCCTGAGCCCTTCGCTCACCTCAGGGAATTGCAAGGTGGAATGCCTAATGAATGGCTTTCAGAATTCATACTGCACCGTTGCAAATGCTCCAGGCGTGAAGTGGCCACTTCTGTGTAGGGAAGCTGGCAGCTGCATGAGCCTGTGGCAGCAGACAGTTGGGGGCAGTGATTTCCTGTTGCCCGTCACAGTCCAGCCCTTTCCTCTCTGGTCCTCAGAGTCTCCCATTCTCTGCCCCACTTGACAGCTGACCAAGGTGGGAAGAAGGGGGTGGGTCAGGATGCTCACGGCAGCACGGTGTGGTGTGTGACAATGAAGAATTGGAAATGTCTCACATCTCTCCGAAAAGGAGTGGTTAAAAGACTCCAGGGAACCTTCTTAGCCATGAATATCTTCCAGCAGGTAGAAGAGAATTCGATATCGATGGAGCTTTGGTTCCAGACACGGAGACTCTTGTAGGCATCTTGTTAAGAGGAGAAAAGAAAGCTGTAGACTAAAACGTATAACCTAATGCATTTATGTAAAACATCCATCCACAAACAAAACTGATGTGTCCACGTGTGGATAGGTATATTAGGCTGTACCCTATTAGACTGCCTTTTCAAAGGTCAAAACTGGCCGGACGTGGGCAGTTTCATGTAGTTTAAGTCAGAGTTTCTCAACCACGGCACTCGTGTCATATTGGGCCGGGTAGTTGTTTGTTGTGGGGGACTGTCCTGTGCGTAACAGGGTGTTAGGCAGCACCCCTGACTTCCATCCACCAGATGCCGGTGTCATTCCTGGCGTGACAACCAAAAACATCTTCAGATATTGCCAAATGTCCCCTGGGGGACAGAACCCTCTCCCGGCCTTGAGCACCACTTATGTCAGGTGATGTACGTAAGTGCAAAAACACACAAGAAGATGCACCCGGACTGGTTTGTTTTCAGTTACTTCTGGAAGGAGACTGGAAATGGGCTGTCACAGCTTTAGCTTGTCAGTGTTGTTTTAAATTATTTTACAGTGAGATTACATTTATATATTACCTGTGTAATGAAAAAAAAAATCAAAGTGGGATTGTGTTGAAACTATTAAAGTGGTGGGAGGGGCCCCTTGGGACTCACCGAAAGTAGTGGGAGACAGCAGGAGGAAGCTCAGACACCCGTCTTCTATCCCCCACCCTATAGGGAACCAGTCAGCATGGCCGTGGTGAATGTAGCCCAGTATTGATCTGGAAAACCGATCAATGCCAGGCGGCACACGGGAGCCAGGCGTGCAGATCGGCTTTCCCACGGGGGACCAGGCCTGCGTTGTACCTGGGCTGCTGTGAGACTCGCTTTTGCTAAAACTCCCTCACCCTGAGCTAAGACTGCAGATGTTTGATGTACATCTCTGAAGCAACTCCCTAAAGTCTGTGCTAAGACGTCCCAAGGACGAAATGTATTCAAATCAATAATTTTTAGCGTTCCTTTGCATTTGCAACTTTTTCTCCTTTTTTGTGATCTGTAAAAAGTAATCACTTAACTAAATCTAGAAATAATGAGAACCTTCTTTGATGTAATGTGACTGAAAGTCAATAAAAGCCTGTCCAAACAAGGGTTGGGGTGCTGTCCTCTTGAGAGAGTGGCCGAAGTACTCAGAGGTGCTCCCCCCTTGAGAGAGTGGCTGTGCCATCCCTTTTTCTCCACAGGACTCGGTAATCCGTGTGAATTCGTGTACTCACATCCACAACACACAGACTCCGGGGGGCCGGAGTCTGCATCACCACCCCCAAGACTTACAGTCCTGTGCTTCAGCACTGTGGTTTTGGCCATTAATTAGCTCTGCCTGAATCTTTCTCTCTGTGGTGTGGAGGAGGGGTGTTTGAGTTGCCTCAGACAGCCAAGAAGGCAGTTGGAGGAGTTGCCCATGCCCTGGTGGAGGAAAGAGGACTGAGAAAAGCTAACAAATGCTCAGATGTGCCCAAGGTCCAACAGGCAGGGCGGTCAGCAGGATGAGCCTGACTAACTGTGTCAGGGATGGTATCCAAATTGAGACAGGAAGGAACTATGAGACCAGGGAGGGGAGTGTACTCATACTAAACCAGAAGGACACTGTGTGAGTGTGAGTGTGTGTTGGGGCAGGGAGGGTGCGAGAGTGTTGGTGCATGAGTGGCCACCTGGAACAAATGGCTACCGTCTGGGACAGTAGATGTTAAACCTGGCTGTACATCAGAGTCCCTGGGAAAAGTTAAGAGAACTAGATTTCCAGACCCCATTCAGACTGATTGAGGCAGAATCACCGAGTACCGGGCTAAGAAATCCATAATTGTCAATGGAGACTGCACTTTGGAGAACACTGCCCTGGGGTCGGTTTGTGGATACGATGTTCCAATTGAAAAGGCTGGGGAAAATAATGCATGGGTCACGGTGTTTCCCAGTGAGCTCTGCCTTCCGCTCTCTCAGTCCCCCTACTGGTCCCCTAGACTGGGGTCCACATGAAAGTGAGCTGAGTGGAATACCGGATTGGGTCTTAGTCAGTATGTGCTGTTAGGGCAAAAACACCATGGATTGAGGGGCTTAAACAATAAACATTTATTTCTCACAGCCCTGGAGGCTGGAAATTCTAAAATCAAGGAGTGGGCAAATTCAGGGTCTGGTGAGGGTCCGCTTCCAGTTTCATAGACGTTTGTGTCCTCACACGGCAAAAACGGAGCTAGAGCTCTCTGGGGCCTTTCTTTAATTTTGTTTTTAATCCTCACCAGAGGATCTTTTTTTTAGAGAGAGAGAGGAGGGGGAGAGAGGGAGAGAGAAGGAAACATCAATGTGAGAGAGAGGCATTGATTGGCTGCCTCCTGTCCACACCCCAACTGGGGATTGAACCCACAGCCTGGGTTTGTGCCCCGACCAGGAATTGAACCTGTAACATTTTGGTATGCAGGATAATGCTCCAGCCAACTGAGCCACCTGGCCAGGGCTACAGTATTTTCCTGTAGAGTGACTTCTGTCATATTAGTACAAAACTTGTACCCTTCAGCAGTTGTTTATCTATAAGAGGGGTTGTGATTTTGTTGTTACAGTTATTATTTTTGTGTGTGTGTGTGTGAAGCATGAAAAGGTAAAAGAAAACTCAAGGAAAATCACCAAAAAATACTATAGGGATAAAGATGACAGCCTGTTTAATTTTTCCTAAATTGAAAGATTTCTAAAATACCAATTACAACTCAATAAAAATTAAACCACCACTATGCCTCCAACCATAAAGAAAACCCGGAGGGAAGATGTTTTACAAGGGTCGGTTACAAGACAGCATCATGTCTAGATTTCCCCTTGAGCCCAGCTGGTTCCCGTGGGGCGGGGGAGCGTCAGTGAGGCCAGCCCCCCAAGAGCCCGCCAGCCTGCTCAGCAGACACAGACAATTCTCGCACTTCTCTCTTGTGTTCGACACCAGAGACCCACACAGATGGCCGATGGGAAGTAGGTAGGAAGAAATAAAACGTCCATAATTTGAGACACATTTACCTTCAAAATAGTGGACAAGCGCCCATGGCATGCTTCTTTGCTTCTCTTGAACAGGACAGGTTTCAAAGTCCCACTCTTACCTTGGTGGGGATGGGATGCCCTGTGGTTGGCACACAATGCTTCTTTCCTGCGGGGCCCTGATCCCTGTATGTCTCAGAGGCCCCATCACTCCTGCACTGAGCTCCATCTGTCCAGCAGGCTGTCTGTGAGCCGTCCAGCAAATGCTGCATGCCAGGTGTTCATCTCTTTGCTGCTGTCTCATCAGAGTCAGGGGTCTTCGCGACTGGCCATGGCTCTTCCAGCTGGCGGTAGATTACAGTAGGGGCCTGAGCCCCGAGCATGATCTGTCTGTCTCTGTAGTGCCCCCGTTATGGGTGTTGTGTTCCTTTAGAACTGGAATTGAAGACGCGTGCGTTTCTGTTTGCTTTTCTCATGCACGCTGGCTCTCTGCATGGTGTTCTTTAGGACCTGCCTCCTGATGCTATGCCTGAGCTCCACACCTGGGTGCCTGAGCCCAGCTTTGAAACTGCTGCCAGTCCTGGCCTTTGAGGACCACTGGTGGTAGCATAAATGCCCCCATGAAGCCACTGAACTTGGCTTTGTGTTTTGAAGGTGACTCACCCAATGTAGCTATTGGGTTCTGTTTCAACATGACATGTGATATTTAAAGTGCCCTCCCCTGTGGGTGAGCAGGCTGGTCCCTGATTTGTTGTGCTTTTGTATGTGGGGGCTAAAGGAGATAGTTTCTCTTCTGAGCCTAGGCCTGGGGCTCTTCAATCAGTCTTTGCATCTGTGGGTTGGGGTAGGAGAGCAAAGAATCCCACAGGAATACAGCACAATTGTTGGAGGTGCAATGTAGACTCCTGAGAAGCACTTCAGAAGGAGGCAATATATGTCAAAATGTAAGCATTAAATGTGTAATAGGAGAATCAACTTCCAAGTGTGGATGGGGTCAGCAGGAAAAAGTACAGAGGAAACGGAGCTTGAAAAAAATAGAAGATGTGGGATGGTATTTATGCAGTGGAGATTAGCATGAGCAGAGTTCAGAGCCAGCAGAGATAATTAAGTTAATACTATCATACAGCTAGTATGATAATTTTTAAAATCTTATTTCAGCTTCTTTCAGGAACCCGAGGTACTTCAGTTTCTAAAGAGCCGCCCCCTACTCCACTGAAGCCTCACTTTCTTATCTCTGGCGGACTTTTCTGTCCCCGTCTCAGTCACCCACATCTGGACACACCGGACCTTTCCGGAATGGATGATCGCGTACCTCTGATACTTGAACTCTGCATCCCTCTCTGTGACCACAGCTCCCTATTTTTCTAAGTCTTTAATCTAATCTTCAGTCTCACAGAGCTCTTCATACTTGAAAATACTTCATTTTAACCTGGTCTGCCTGCTCCTTTGTAGTTCATTTTTCCCCCCTTTACTAAGGACTGGTTTCCATGGTGATCCTATGAACCACTTTCTCACGAATAAACACAACTCTCATGTACTCCCCTTTTCCAACATGCTTGTTCAGCAAAAATTTAAGGTTTCCAGTGGGCTTCAAGCATTTCATTCATTTGCTCGTTCAACAGATATTTACCAAGTGCCTACTATATGTCTGGCACTGACCTAGGCATAGGATATAGTTACAAAATCAGACAAACATTCCTGCTTATATGGAGTTTCTATTCTAGAGAGGACATACATGCAATCAGCAACCAAGTAAAATGTACAGTGTATAAGATGGTGAATATGGTGTGGAGAGAAATAGGGTGAGGAAGGGAGGCCTGGGGAATAGAGAAAATTTGTAAAGAAGACTAACTGAGAATGAGTTGTTGGAGTGAAGAATTGAAGAGGTGAGTCTACCATCCAGGAAACCTGGGGGATTAGAAATCCAGGCAAGGGGAACATCGAGTGCAAAGGTCCTGCGGCAGAAGCATGCCTGAAATATTTTTAAAAAGTCGTTTTGGCTTGAATAGAGTGAGAGAGGTGGCTGAGAACCACAGGTGAGGTCAGAGGGGCAGTGAGGGGCATTTTGCTGGACCTTGTCAGTCGCTATAAGGGACTTGGGTTCTACTCTGAGAAACAAGGTCAGCTGGAGGATTTTGAGCAGAGGTATGATATGATCTGCTTTTTAAAAAAAGGATTGTTTGGGCTGCTGTGTTAAAACTAGTTCTACGGGAGGGGCAAGAGTTTAAAATAGAGAGACCAGTTACACGATCACTGCAATAATCCAAGGTAAGGTTTGGGTCTTTGATGAGTGGAGTACAGCTAGTGAGAAATTTCTAGTTGTGGATGTATTTTAGAGGAGGAGCCAAGAGAATTTCCTTACGTGGATGTGTGAACGAAAGAAGAACCTAAGACGAAGCCTAGGACTTTGAGCTGAGCACTGTGAAGAGCAGAGTGAAGGGTGGCAGCAGCTGGGGATGGCCAGGACGTAGAGTCAGAACAGGGCATCCTGGGAGCTCCATGGGGCATGGGTGTTCAGAGCATGAGGATGGCTTGGTGTCCCGGCTGGGTCTTTGTGTACCTGATGCGAGTAGGCACAGAGAACACAATTTGCAGTCACGGGTGTGTGTTTGTTGGCGCGGACTTTCGTGGAGCGCTGTGAATTTTGACACTTCTCTGATTTTGTTCATGTTGCTTCCTCTTTCTAATCCACCTGCCTTGTCATAGCCTTTTCCACGTGGCCAGGTCCTGCTCATTCTTCAGCTACAGGAAGTTGTATTGACCACTGCAGTGCTCCTATAGTACCTTGTAAATAACTCTGTTAAAACTCTTACCACTGTAATTGCTATTGTCTATTTACATATGTCCCCTAAACAGACTGTATGCTTCTGGGGGACAGGGCTGGTCGTATTTATCGTTGAGTCCTCTATGTGTAGCACAGTGCCGAGAACATGATGGACGAAGGATACCTGTGTGTTGAACTTCACTCTGCATCGCTGGGAAACAGTATGGTCTAGAGAGGAAAAGGGAAGAAGAGTGGAGAGAGAATGAGGTGGAGATGTGTTGAGGAAAGGTTGAAAATCAATGAGGGACTGTGGGTCGGAGGATGAGTCACTTTAATATGCTCACTAGAGCAGGAGGTAAGGCTGTCCATTTGGAACCTCAAGGAGACAGTGGGAGAAAGGAGGAAGTCTGAAGTAGCCACTCTAGAGAGTCGGCTTTGAGGTTGGAGAAAATGGGTCATCGACCAGATCTGCATACGTGGCATTTTGTGTCCTGAAAGAGAAGCAGAGGGAGCTCTGCCTATAGATGGGGGTAGGAGTTGTAGACGTAGTAAGAATCATGAAACATAGTGGGATTAAATTAAAGAATGTTAGAACTGTTAACAAAAAAACAGAAGTCCTTCTGCTTCCATTGCATAGCTCATGTACAATAGTTGAGGCCCTAAGGGAGGTGGTCCAGGGTCACACAGCTAGCTAGTAGCAGACCAGTGTCAGAGTGTGGTAGTGTGCAACAGAGATGAACTCCAGCTTGCCTAAACAAAAAGGGAAAAACTAGATGTGGGTTCAGAAAGTTGGGGACCACATTGCTCTGAAGATCCAGGTTGCAGGAACAAAGGCAGTCCCTTCAGGGTTCTGCTGTGACCCAAGTATTTCCCCATCTTTGTTTGCCTTCACTTGAAATTCAGATTCTTGGGAGACAAGAGCAGATTGACCAAGTTTTAAAGGACAACTTGTTAGGCAGTCATATGAAAAATACAGAAAACATGGGACAGGCAATTTTTGTCCACAATGGTGCTATTACCAGAAGGTGGATGGGTGTAGAGAAAATAACAGATATCCTATTCACTACAGTGACGACAATGTAATATAGTGTAGTAGCTAAGATTAGGGGCTCTGGAGCCAGACTCTCTATTCTTCCCTAAGGAGCTTGGGCAAAGTATCTAAAACCCCCATGCCTCAGTTTCTCCATCTGTAAAATGGGTACAATAGAGTCTCACCCCCTAGTGTTGTTAAGATGATTAAATGAGTTACTATATGTGTAGTGTAGAGAGTCTACCAAGTGAATGCTGTCTGGGGGCCAGCTATCACAGCCATTTGAGCTGGGTGCATGCTCTCCCCACCCCACCGTGCAGCTGTCCTAGTGAGCACCTGGTGTTGGCTGCTTCTAGTGCCCTTCCCCTTCCAGCTGCTTGTTCTCATGTTCCTTTTTATCAGTCACTCCTTTCCTCCCCCCATCACCTGCAAGATGGTGGTGTAGGCTAAAGCCTAGCCTTTGGCTAATGATAGTCTCTCCATTTCTCAATCTTGTAGCAAAGGACATCCTTTAGGCAACTGCGGTTTAGAGGTGTGATGGGAAAACAGATGCTTGAGTTTGAAGGTCTATGTTTTAATCCTGGCCTGGCGCTTGTGTATTCATTGACTTGGGCCAATTAGTTAACATTTCTGATCTCGAGTTTCCCCATCTATAAAGTGAGGGAAATACTGCTCTTCTCCCACAGTTGTGAGGTTTGCATGGGGTAACACATAGGACAGGCATGTAAACTGTAGGGCAATATGCGAATGATAGGTGCTCCGACCCTGGCTGTGGCAGACACGCTCAGGCTGAAAATCATCTTTCCATAACAGAGTGCTCGCACAGAAGAAGCCGATCCTGAACAGGCATCGTAGACTGCTGACGAGTGGGGCATACCCACAGGATACACCTCAGGTGTACCAGGAGACTAGTCCTTCAGGAGGCTGGTATTTTTGATGGACTCTGTACAGGAGAAAAAGGAGACAGGTCTGGTGGCCATGATGTGCTCACCACCAGCGTCATTAAGCACAGGAAATAAGCGGCAGTCTGGAACTTCCCACCAGCTAGGTAAATAAAACCAATCGATGGTGACAGTGCCCAGGACACTGACTGCTTCTCCGGTACTGGGATATTACCCAAGAATGATATTAGCACGCCACTGTGCTGTTTCACAAGGATGCACTATAATGTGTTTGAATCAGGACTGTGAGTAATTTGGTTTGTGATAAAATTCTGTATTTGTATGGAATGTCGTTTTGACATATTCCTTTACTTGTCCAATGAGGGGGTTGGAGGAGAACTGTATGACCTTGGGCAAGTCATCTCACTGCTAGATACGTTTCCTTATCCATGGAGCAGAGGGGAGGGGCCGAAGGATTTGTATGCAGCTTCTGATTTCTGAATCCCTCCCTTGTTTCTTTGGAGGCACTTATCATAACTTGTGATTATTTTATTTGTTTGCTTCCTTTATTTAATGTTTGGCTTATTGTGCTCACTTGAATGTAAGTTCTGTGGAGGTAGAGGCCATGAGTATTTTCTCCTGTGTTCTCTCTAGCTGATTAATGCTCAGCGTATAGCAGATGCTCAATAATGATTTCACGAATAATGAATATATGAATATGGTTGTTTGGCCCAATGAACAGGAGCTATAATTCTTCTAGAGGTTGGTGGATTAGACTCTTATTTTATGTCCATGATCTCAGTATTTTCTGGCACACATGGTACTGCTCAGCAATGATATTAATTTGATATGTAAAAAAAAAAATACCCAGCCTGAGTCCATAAAGACACACCATGATTCTGTGGTACATTTGTAAGAAAATTAAAATATACATGTCCTGGTCTCTGTTCTCTCCACAGAGCCCTTAGCTTCTCCACCTGCCTTCAACCACTAATACGCAAAGATGCTAATTCCATTCTTCTTTATCCGGCATTTGATACATGTGTGAGCACTTGCATTTGTGCTATTGTTTGGTCTGTAAAGGGAAAATGAAGCATAAATAAATTGACTTCGACCTTGAGATAATCAATTAAGCCCAAACAGGTTTACAAAAGAAGCTTTTAGTTTCTTAAAGATATTAAGATTGCTTAAAGCACTAAAACAGCAGAGACCCAGACCAATTACATCTTATTTTATGAGCCCTGGCAAAGATATATATTTGATTTTTGTTGTTTGTCCTTACAGAGTCCTTCTTTTCTCATAAATTAAGACCAATCAGTCATAGGAACATGAAATTCCATTTATTTTCTCAAATGAGTAATGGCTTGGCTTTTGGTCTTTTAGTTCAAGTTCTGATGAAATTGAATAGTAGCTATGTGTAATTAGCAAATGGACCTTGTCAGGTCTGACCACGTGCATGTCCACAGGGGCTGAACTTGAACCCCAGCCACCACTTTATTTTTTAAAGGAGCTAATAATAAGCATGACCATGGCTGGGGAGAGACAGAAAGGCTGCCCCCAACTTCCTAGGATCCACCTCCAAACCAACAGCATAAGAATCTCTTCCTTAGAACTACTGCTGTGGGGCTTTGCTGGCATATAGTTTGTAGGATATGCTTTTTCCAGAGGAGGAATTATGTCTCTTGATGCTCTGTCTGATGTCTTGAAATATATATCTGTCTTTTCAACCCCCTTATTTCAGTGTGAACCGTTGCATAATGGGTGTCTTGATATAATCGTGTAGGTGGTTTCCAAACTTGGAATATCCCAGATATACCTTTTGAGCACAGAGTGGAGAAATAGGAAACACATGGTAAGATGGAAAGACAGGAGGGTGGGGGACTATGCAAGGTTAGCATTAGAAAATAATCTCCCCGGAGTACACCCGTTCTTCTTTGTTGCTGAGTATTCAAGGCAGTAGAATCACTTTTCTTCCTTCCTTCCTTCCTTCCTTCCTTCCTTCCTTCCTTCCTTCCTTCCTTCCTTCCTTCCTTCCTTCCTTCCTCTCTCTCTCTCTCTCTCTCTCTCTCTCTCTCTCTCTGAACTCAGTAATAACAGCTTTCTCAACTGTCACAGCCCAGGAACCTCCAATCCCAGCTCTATTCCTTGACTCTCTTGCATCAGGAAACTTCCTGCAGGATTGGAATAGAAAGGCCCTGGCTCACAGGATCGAACAGAGCTGGCCAGTGACAGGGTGATAAGAGGAGATTTAAAACATTCTTTCCAGGACTTTACAACCCATACCTGTAACTTCTTAGATTCTAGATAGTTTATTTTCACTTGTTTGTGAGGGAAAGGTCAAGCAAATTCATCATATTTATTGACCACCTTTTAGACATAAAACAGTTTGTGGGAGAGGGAGAGGACACAAGGAGCCAGCTCTAGAAATGATCAATGTTGTTGAGCAAAACCAATAGCTAAGCCTGTTAGCAATGGGCAGCCAGTGAGGGTTTTCTGGTGGCAGAGTACACAATGAGATCTGCATTTCAGGAGGGTCATCCTGGAGTAGAAGTGAGCTCAGAACCATGATGACTGTGTCAGAGGCAAGAATGAATGCTGATTTGGATGAAGGCAGCAGCAGCAGGGGCGGGTGCTGGAGCCGCCTGATGGATATTTTGGGGAGTAGACTCAACAGATGTGGTGATTCGTTGAATGGAAAGTTAAAAGAGAAAAGGAGTCAGTTGAGCATTGTAGCCAAGATATTGAACGCAGTGACTAGAGCCAGTTTAGGAGAGGGGGTTTTGATTTTGATGTGACTGTGAGAACTCTAGGCAATGCACAATAGTCAGATGGAAGTAACAACCACTGAGAGCACAGCAGACAGTTGGGGGTGAGACAGAAAGATTTAGGAGTCACCAGGGTAATGGAGGATCAATGAAATAACCACATTAAAACTATTGTACCAGGATAGATATCTTGGGAAGATTCCCAAGATGGTGGCAATGCTCACAATATTTTTTCATTCCGGTCTTCAGCTATAGAGATTCTGAAAAAGAGGAAACAGAGAAAGAAATACATCAAAACAATCAACAGCAGAAGCTAGGGTATGATGGTAAGAAAACTAACCATGCAGCCAGCACAGCCCCTGGCTAGTGAGAGCATTGTGAAGTACGCACGACCTTGGAAGCTGCACTGGACGGAGGCCACCTCTGTGGAATAACTGTCTTGTGAAAATGCCTCTGCTTTGGCCAGTGTCTTCGTTCTTGGAAGAGGCTAGCTGATGGGGAGCTGACCTGGTGAGAGCGCCTTCCCTCCTGCTGTGGGGCTGTATTGTCCTATTTATGCATGCAGACAGATGTATGGTCAATGTGGACATGCTCATGGATTATCTGAGCATTGCGAGTTAAAGCATTTTGGGGCACATCAGCTTCTGGAAAAGAGCATGGCATCAGATTTTCAACAACCCATGAAACTGGACTACAGCTGAAATCCTCTTCTAAGTACCAGTGACAAACAACTGAATTCTTCTCTCTCCGTCTTGGAATTGAAGTGCACTCACTCAGTGTGTTTTCAAAGGAAAATAAAAGACTGCTTTGGGATCTGTCAAGAGTTTGAAGTCAGCAAAGCTGTTGCCTGTGATTCATATGACGAGAGGTAATCTTAAAGTGGAGCCGACCAAAGCATCCTGACAACACACAGTGGCCTGACACCTGGCAGGCAAAGGTCTCTCCTTGCTGCTGCTCCATTTGAGAAAGAGCTTAGATGAATGTATAGGATTATGGACCATGCATCTAACAAGATCACAAGCATTGTTTGGGATTTAAACTGATGCACCAAAAGATTCCTTTGCTGCCATGGAGGATGCTACCTAAAGTTCATGAGGTAGTCCTCCAGAAAGTACCAGATGAGATGTTTAGGAAGGCTTTCCAAATGAAAAGTGACATTTCTATGCATTGTAGAAACTCAAGGGGCATTTCTGATACAAAGACCACTCACTGTAGGCAGGTTACAAAGTCTAAAACACAGGAAAGCATACTGCAGACCAGGTTACCTGGAGCATGCTGGGTAGGCTACTGGTGCGGTTTCTCAAGACTCTGGTGAAACTCATTGGGTCTTAGAGAAGTGAGTCTGAGCCGCAAATTTCAGGGCTATTTATTCTGAAGGACCAGGCAGGGCTTGCCTGGGGGTGGCCTTTTTGAGACTACCAACCCCTGGAAGCTATGGAGCTCTCTTAAAAAGGTTAAGGAGGAAACAGGAGGCCTGGATCAATCTTTATAGAATAGTGTGGCTGATTTAGAAGGGATATCAGAGATCGCCTTGTCCTAACCTTTTCATTAACCAGAGAGATGAAGTGACTTGCCTGACACTGTCTAGACAGTGGCAGACTTCAGATTGGAAACAGAGGTGGTTCCTTTGTAAGCCCAAGGCTGCCCTGTTCTTCTAAACTCAGTTATGGTAGGACGTTAGAAAGGCACAAGTATGGGAGTCAAATTGGAAACCTTGGGTAAGGTTCTGACCCAGCCACTTCTAGCTAAACCTTGGTAGAAAAGTGGGCTCTGTTTGAGGTTCTAAATCAGTACCTCATAGATTCACCAAATGGGCACAAAGAACTTATTTCAGGGGTGCCTTTTACTGAAACTCCCTCAAATCGCTTCTTCTGCTTGGCATTATAACAAGCTGTTGTAAGCAGCGTTAAAATGTTGGGGTCAACATGTCTACTGCCAAGGGCCGGAGTATGACGACCAGAACGACTTCCCAGAGGGCAGGGTTGGAACTGGATGTGGTGATAGGCTCTGCTTGGCATTTTCTGTTGAGTATGTACTGCTCTCATTGGGAAAATAAAGCAATCAAATAATTGTTCTGATTCAGTCATCATGACACCATTTTTCAGTAATTAACCCTAGGAAATGCTCAGAGAGATTCTGGAAAGAAAAGCGAATGTTTTCCTCTTTCACACTGAATGTATTTGGAATGGCTGGAGAGAGTGTAGAATTATAAAAAATTAGAGTATTTTAATGTGCTGGGTCCTTTGAGGACCCTCCAGAATACTTTTGAACATTGTTTCAACAGTGTTATGTTCCCTGTGACTTTAAATGGTCTGCTGTTTTATTCTCCCAACAGGCTTTGTGTTAGCCGCCCTTTGTTGTAGGGGCTAAATACTTGTTTCTAAATGAAATCTTTTCCCTTTACCTTATCTGAGCTGATCATTGCATGAAAATACCTGTGTTAAGTTCAAATGTGCTACTTACTAAACTGCTTACAATGTCCATCAGTTATCTCCATGGATGCAGCTTAAACACAGAATATTTTAAAATTTAGAGTTTTGTGCTTCACTGGCCAAGAGAGAGCTGTCCAGATTTGTTCTGCCTTTATGCTGGCAGTGCAGACCATTGTGGGTCAGCTGTCCATTCCACAGTGGCAGGACAGCTGGCCATCAGCGCACAAGGACCTTGTGTTGAATTGAACCTGGACTTCTGTGAATTTCCATTATCGGAATCCATAAAGAGTCCTACCCATGTTCTAAAAGTCATGTGTTCATTCTGGCCAAATGTTAACTGGTCCTCAATCAACCTTATTTTTTTAGCTTTAGGTTTCAAGGTGTTTTATGGTAGTCTTTATTTCAGATTTATTTGTAATTTATTGCAGCAAAGAAAGAAGGAAACTGACAATCATTGAGTGTCTGCTGTTTGCTAGTCCAGAGTTGGGAAATACAGGGCATACTTCTTACCACTTTCTTTAATTTATCCTTGTCAGGCACTGCTAATCAATCATCCTGCTCTTTCAGTGAAGCTGGATAAGACCCCACAATCCTTCTCAGAATAGCACTTCAAGAAACCATCAGTCGTTCTGAGTTGGACATAAGAGGAAGCCTCTTTGTTATTCCAGTAGGCACTTAGTATTTTTTATTTAATGTTATCCTTGCAACAAAAACTCAGGCAGTCCACGTTGTTCCATACAGTTGTGCAAATTAGAGCAAAACTCATTTAAACAATTTGCCTAATCACACTCAGCTAGTCCCAATTCAAGTTTCTTAGAGATAAACTCTACACCGCTTGTACCACCCTGTACAGATTCTCACCTAAGGAAAGGGTGTGTATGGCCTCTGGACCAAAGCACATTATCAGCTACAGACATCTCCTGACTTTTGAGGAGATTTTCTTTCAAAAGTTCAGGTAAAATAGTAATGCAAATAATCACCATCTGCCTAGCACTTGGGATCTGTTCTCCTTGGGACTTTGGGAGCAGGCAATTGCAGAAGAAACCAAACACGACACAGCCTCTCCATTCATTCCACAAATACCGCGTACTTAGCACTGTGAGGCTGGGTGCTCGGTAGACGAGAGTGAACTCAGTAAACGTGATCTGTGCTTTCATAGAACTTACAGCTAGTGGGACTGACTGACATTAAACAAATAAACCCAGAGAAGTATAGTTACAAACTGTGGTGCGTTCCAAGAAAGAAAAGAACAAGGACTCCTACCAGAACATAACGAAGAGAAACTTAAATGTCATGGAATGATTGGTGAGTATGTCTCTGAGGCAAAGGCGTTTAAACTGATCACCAGAGGGCAAGTAGGAATTAGCAAGGAGGAAAATTGGGAACAATCACTGGAGACAGTGATAAATCTGCTTAAGGATATTTGCACAGGTGACAGCAGAGGTGACCATGTTAGAAAACACGTATATTTAAAAAAAAGAAAAAGAAAACATGTATAACTTTACAAAACCTAACACTCAGAGCCTGCAGGGCTGTTCTATAAAACAACTTCTCAGTAATATGGTCAGGTAACCCCAAAGTGGGAAAGACATCTTGAGCAGAGTGCATTACCCCTTTGCCCCTTTGCAAGTGACAGGGCACTCCCCTCCACATCTGCAGGAGCCCATCCTGTACGGTGGTTCAAGACAAATAGAGGAGAAAAGGAAATAACCTTGACTGTGCACAGCCTCCGTTCTCGGTTCACACTACTAAGTGTGCTGGATTGATCAAGCCAACCACCCTCCCCGACTGTCCAGTTTAAACGGTAAGGAGGCAGAATGCTGTCCAGATTAACGGGGAGGAAAGCCAGCCAGTCAACCAATGTCATTTGGGGTGGGGGGCAGGTGGTAATAATAGACCTACTCTTGCACAAATATTCATTTAAAAAGGGCAAACAGAAGAAATATGATAGACATTTGCAAAAAGGTAGATGACTGCCTGATTTTGAAGGAGACTCCTGCCAGAGTAAAACCACAGAATAAAACCACAAGTGATTAAGTAAGAGATGAAGTAAATACTAAATAATTTACTTAAGTAATTACATAAGAGATAAAAGTGATGGACAAAACCAGAGCTATAGATACAAAGGCAACCTTCAGAGCTAGGAAAACAATCTAAGAAAACAGTGCCTTTTGCAGAATTTAAAAGGGCAGTGGGAGCAATTTAAAAGAACAAAACAGACCTACTAGAAGACTACATCCTGTTACAATGGTTGTACCATCTACCTAAGTTTATTCCCAGGGACACAGTTGCTGCCTGGATGCTGCCAGTCCTGCAGTGGCGCCTGGGCCAGTACTGGGTCTGTGGGGGTGGGAATGGGAGAGAGATAACTGTCTCTAATGATAGAAACACCCAGAGCCTCAGAGACTCAGGGCTCGGAAAGTGAAGGACTGTCCCATACATAATGAGTATCATGTAAATAACCAGGCAGGAAATGAAAATTTTACTTAGTTGAAAGTTATACTTAGATAATCCATATGCAGTTGTAAGAAATAATACGGAGACTTTGTGAATCCAGTTTTCCTCATTGGTAACATCTTGTGAAACTATGGCACGAAATTCCAACCAGATACTGACGTTGATTCAACCCACTGACCTTATTCCAATTTCTCTAATTTCACCCGTGATAATGTGGGTTAAAGGCCCTGGGACCAGCAAGCGAAAACAAGGCTCACCTCCTTGGGCTGGTTCCAGACCTCACTACCTGCACCACGTTGGCCATCAAACGGTCCTGTCAGTATATTTACCCACAACCGTGAAAGGGCTGAAGACAGTGCCAGCTTGGAGAAGGCACTCGGTAAATGTTACCTTGCTCTCAAGCTGAAATCCCCCTTTGGCCAGGCCTGGTACATGTGCTTGATAAACAGTGGTCAGCAATGATACCCCAAGTCTCAAAACTGTACACATTGTCCAAAACGCTGAGGTCGCCATGTTCCATTCGGGGACACATGGGATGGAAAACAGAGGGCAGAGTAATATTTTTTTCTGCAGAGAAGTAACAAGCTGTTTTCTGTGGCCTGAAGCAGGGTATAAACACTGATGTAAGAATAACCACCTTCACCTTTGGATGGGATTCAGGTGCTGTTATCCCAGGGCACAGCACGAAAGGAGCGGTCGGCCACTTAGTTATACTGCCTGAGTATGGGGAAGGGGCAACCGGAGAAACGGTGGGTGGGTAGCAGGAAACAACACTTTACATACAGGGTTCTGCTGTGATCAGCCACAAAGAGAGACGGAAATTTAATGTTCGCAAATGGCCTTCCTTCGGGTACCTGGTGTGACTTGTTCCGAACACTAAAAGGAAGGGAACATTAAAAACAAATTCCCAACACAGGAAATCACCAATGTGCTGGGGGAACTCATGGGCTCTGGATACAGCTGGGGTGGTCAGTAATGAAGCCCTGAGTCATGTTCCTGTGAGCTGATTGGTGAGTTTCTGAGGTGGGGCTCTAGTACTGTGCTTCCCGAGGAGGTGCTGGTTTTCATAAATCGAATCTGTGGTCAAAAATGTTACCAAGCTAAACAGAAAACTTAACTCACTTATTTATTGTTATTCTATCAGAGTTGTCCCAATTTCCCCCATTGCTCTTCCCTGCCCTGCCCTCTCCAGTCAATGTCCACCCTGTTGTCCGTGTCCATGGGTCATTTATACTTGTTCTTTAACCAGACCCTTCCCCTTCTTTCCCCCCTTATTCCCCTCCACCCTCCCCTCTGGTTGCTGTCAGTTTGTTCCTTGTTTCCATGTCTCTGGTTCTGTATTGCTCATTTGTCTGTTTTGTTCATTAAGGTACTGTTGTAGGGAAGACAGAAAACTCTTTAAGAAACAGTTTATTTTCTCCCTCTAAAGCCCCTTTAATTCACGTTCCCTTGTAATAATCCTAAGAAACTTACTTCTTCCCACGTCCACCTAAATCTGATATGAGCCACTGCCCCTTTCTCCCTTCCTCACCCATCAAGAAGATTCTGACCATCATTTGTGTTATAAAAAGAGTAGGTTTTTTAGACCAAAAATTATGTTATAATACCACATGTGCTATTCGATTTGGCTCCAAAGACTGCCGTTTAGGCCTCTGACTTTTGGGTTTTGTTGTAGACTGTGTGAGCACAGGCACCAGCAGACCAGCCCAGTGAAGGCTTGAGCAAGGTGCTTCCACTTGCCTTGTAGGGCTGACAGGAAAGGTAGCATTTCCACTCACACCATCTCAGTGCTTTTCCCAGGAGCTTCTTTCTGATCAGTGGGCAGCACCTTTGACAACAAAGTTAAATATAACATCCCACTGGGGGCATTATGCCCACGTCAAGGAAAATATGACAGAAATGCAACCTAACACTGCTCTGGGGGCATGACACAAAACAACACCTGCAGTGTCACGTAAGGAGACTCGGATGGGGGTAGGTCAGCCGGAGCCTTGGAAATTGTGTAGTTGAGTTCCCTCATTTGATTGATGAGGGCACCAAGGCAAAAATAAAATTAGAACCCATGTTTATCTGCTTGTTAGTCTAACAATATTTCCAGTATATCAAGGACTTCATGTATCTTTTTGATGGTTCATTTGGTTTCCTAAACAGACAATATTTAAATAGATACATGGATTTTTAAAAAAGATTTTATCTATTTATTTTTAGACAGAGGGGAATGGAAGGAGAAAGAGAGGGAGAGAAACATCAATGTGTGGTTACCTCTCATGTGCTCCACTGGGGACCTGGGGACCTGGCATGCAACCCAGACATGTGCCCTGACTGGGAATTGAACCTGCAACACTTTGGTTCTCAGTCTGGCACTCAGCCCACTGAGCCACACCAGCCAGGGAAGATATATAAAATTTTAAAACATGCCCATAAATGGGCTTTCGCAAGAACTCTGTGAGGTAGATACTATCATTACTGTCATTTGAAGATAAGAAAATGAGGCTTAGATGAGTTATGTGACCTGTCTAATGTTTAGCACTCCAGAAAGTGGCAAAGCTGAGAGTGAATTCAGGTTTTTGACTCCAAATACCCTATTATCTCCATGGTACTATACAGTTACAGAAAAATCAAGCAGATAGTGCCAGGCATCTTTGAATGTGGTGCATGTCTCCATTTGTAAAACAGTTGCTCTTGTAAAAGAAGTAAGCAACTCTTCAGTGCATCTTTGCAAGTAGTCCTGTGTCATTGTCGCAGTAAGCTGCAACGCTATCGTAGCATTGGTGTTGTTCAGTGGTTTGAGATCTAGGGTGGCCACGTACTAGCTCTGTGATTTTGGGCAAGTTCGTTAAGCCTCAGTTTTCTCATTTGACAAAGTGGAACATTAATGTCAATTGTACAGGGCTGTTACAGGAGATGACAAGTTTAAAGACTTAGCACAGTGCCTGTCATGTAGTACTGCCCAACAAATCAGACTTGTTTCTGGTGTCCAGAGGAGGGAGGAAAAGGAGGTGTGGGAGGTCAGGGTAGGGCCGGGCTTCTAGAGGCTATGAGCAGGAACAGTGCTCTGGGACACAGCTGTCCCGGAGGCTATGGATTCCTAGTTACTGACTTTCCTGGTAAAAGACTCAAGGGCAACCATCCACCATAAGAATGCAAATAAGATTTGCAACTATTAAATCAGCAGAAGAAAGAATGATCTATCCACTGAGAGGCAGGAAAGAAAGTATAGTAGATTGAAAATATTAGAAAAGCATATTA
Organism: Tonatia bakeri; assembly: GCA_004024845.1. Lineage (NCBI taxonomy): Eukaryota > Metazoa > Chordata > Mammalia > Chiroptera > Phyllostomidae > Tonatia > Tonatia bakeri. The sequence continues at coordinate 34,101 of PVIA01007268.1, forward strand.
AAGGAAGTTACATGAATGGAAACCAAGATGGTAGAAATATGTCATAATTAGGTGGTAGTTAAAATACGTACAAACGGATTTCCATGGGAAACTGAGGCACTAATAAATTAGAAGATGATCTCAAAGCAATAGAATATTTTGAATTCATACACCATTTTTTCAAATATTTGGTATACTAGACTTAATAAAATCCAAAGAATCCATATTATGCAGTCTATAGTTGTTTATCATAATGAAATAAGAAGAGAAACTAGTAACAAATATGGCTAAAAATATTTCCTTTATCTGGAAACTAAATAGCCCATGACCAACTAACCCTTGGATAAAAAGGGAATTACAGGAAAATTTACAGAATAGTTAGAACTGAAGGATAATAAAAATACTACACATTAGCATTTGAGAACTTGACTAAAGGAGAACTTACACAGAAGTATACAGTTCTAAATACTTTGGTGAGGAAGAAATATTATTAAGCTTATATAAGCTAATAATTCAAAAAAAAATTTTAAAGCATAAAATCCAAAAACCAAGAAAGAAACAAGGGTAAAAAAATGAAAAAAGAACAATAACAAAAGTAAAAATAGAGGTTTAAGAAAATTAAAAGTTGTTCCTTTGAAAGGATTAGTTAAGTAACTGGACATGGTGGCTTTGATCCGAAGAAGAAAAAAGGAAACAAATGAAGATGAATGCAGAATGGATAAGGAAAAATATTAATAACTGTCAGACAAGCAGAGAGTAGAAAATAATAAAAAAGAATTATGGGCAACAAAATCAATAGGTGAAGGATGAGTTATGTAATGAACCGTGTTAGGAAACGTGGCTTACCTGGAAAGACTACAACCAGGTCTCTGCTAAATCGTATGTTTGGACTCCATATTTGTCCAACTTCATCCGCAGTTAACACTGTGACTATACTATAGATGATACTTTTATAACCGAGGGCTGGGAGAAGGACTTGTTAAATCCCCAGAAGCTAATCAATAAGGCAAAAATCCCATGGATTTGATTGTATCAAAAACTAAGGATTTTTGTCTAAGAAGAGAATGATGTACAATGTTGACGAGGGACAGATTTGGAGAAAGTATTTGCCAAGTGACCAGAAACTAATGTCTGAAATAAACAGTTTTGTAAATTAACAAGAAAAAAACAGTAATCTCAATGGGGAAATGGTCAAAGATGATAAACATGCAATTCACGGAAGATGAGCCACAAATGGCCGAAACACAAGGTGATGCCCAAACTCAGAATTTAGGGAAAGGCAAGTGAAAATCCAATGAGACCCTGCTTTGCTTAAAACAGGTTGGCGATGACTAGAAAGTTGGATAATGGGAAATGGCCAGGGCTGTGGCACTGTAGGAACTTTGTATACTGACACATTCCTGATCCCAAGTGCTTAAGACTGGATTAGTTTTTCACCAAACTCATCTTTCGAAGTCCTGACCCTCAGCACCTCAGAATGTGGACTTATTTGGAAGCAGGGTCTTCACAGAGGTAACTGAGTTAAAATGAGGTCATGAGGGTGGCCCTCAACCATTAAGACTGGTGTCCTTATAGAAAGGGGAACTTCGCAGACAGACCTAGAGGGAAGACCATGTGAAGACAAGGAGAAGGTAGCTATTCATGCCCCCTAGAGAGGCCTGGAACAGGTCCTTCTCTCATGTGACTGGAGCCTGTATCCAATCACCAACCGGGAAACGTCGTCACAGGTGTTTCTCCCCCCATTCAGAAGCACTCATGCTACAAACCAAAGAACTCACTGCCACAGAAAACTAATTAAATAAAGTTGCCACAAGGGTGTGTCATAAGTTACGGCACAACTAACCCAATCTGTGCTTCTGAAAATACATAAGTCAAGGCAAATGTAAACAAAATAGATAATTTCATGTAATTGTAAGTGTCACTCAGGGAAAAAAGATAGAAAGAGACTGGCAGGTGGCAGTGGGTGGCGAGAGATGGGGTCAGAGAGAGATTTTCTGAAAGGTGGGCCTTTGGTTTGAGACTAGAGTGAGGAGGAGGAGAGCCTGTGTGGGAGTCTGCAGGAACAATGTCCTGTGTGTGGGAACTGTGGGTGCAAAGGCCCTGGGCAGAGAGGGAGGCTGGCACGTGGAAGGAGCAGAAAGAAGTCCACTGTGGTTGGAGCACTGTGGTCAGTGGGAAGCAGGGAGGGTGCAGGTGAACCTGGAGAGAGAACAAGGTCATGGACAAGGCTCTTACTAAAACATAAATGTCCAGGATATTCCTAGATGTTTGTGGCGAGTTAATTTCTGACACATGCAGATGCATTTCACATACGTGTGAGACAGTGGCTCCTGTCATTTCTGTGTTGGTTTTCACAGCTATTCTTTGTTTCTTATTTTGTTTGAATGAGGTAAGACTACAACCATGGTGGCTTAGCAGAGCTGTTGGGGAAAAAATTCATGTGGCTGTCAACTTCTGCGGAACCGAAGGAGAGTCCTCAGCTGGCCGACGCACGCGGAGGAAGCGGAGTGTGCAGAGACATCGTTTGGTCTGCATCACCGACTCCTCAGATGGCTCTGCTGCCCTTCTAACTTAATGTTCTGGGCCGCCCAGCTTCCAATATATCAGCTGGGACGATAAATTGCTAATGACTGCTGGTCTCTCCCTATTCTTAAGTTATCTGCTAACACAAAGGGACAGACCCATTCAATTTGGAAAATGTTAATAAGATACCCAAAAATGTGTTCAGGGAGAGAATAAAGGGAACGCTTTTTCAAATGGCTGTATCATTCTTTCCGAAATTGAATTCCAACTGTCTGTGTTTGTGCAGCTGAATTAAAAAACTCTCACAACCTTAAATGTGTCTATTAACCTAATTAAATGGTGTCTGAATAGAGAAGTGAAGATGAAAGGTGGTTTTCCTCTAGCAAATGAACCTCCACAGCAAAAGATAGTGAACACTTGCTTCCCCCACCCGAGAAAATCAGCACTACTTCTTCAATTTGACTATTGGGATAATACTGATTTTCTAGGATTTTAGGAAGCTCCTTTCAGTAGGTTTAGCTCATTTTTTACTTAACAGGGATGGATTTTAGTATCTGCAACACCTAGATTCCTGATGTCGCTGCTGTTTCTCTCCCCACCCCATCCCCCAGTTTGCAAGCCCTACCACTGCTTACTGAGATCCTTCTATGCGGAGGGAGGGAAAACAGGGCAATAGATCTTTTAAAAGTTATTTATTTGTTTATTTATAGACAGAGGGGAAGGGAGAGAGAAAGAGAGGAAGAGAAACGTCAATGTGTGGTTGCCTCTCACGTGCCCCTACTGGAGCCCTAGACTGCAACCCAGGTATGTGCCCTGACTGGGAATTGAACCCGCGACCCTTTGGTTCACAGGCCGGAACTCAATCCACTAAACCCCATCAGCCAGGGCGGTAGTTCTTTTTTGAAACCTGTGAGCATTTCATTGTTGCAAAAAAGAGGCGTGGCATATTTTCCCAAACTGAAGTTTGGTGGTTATACGTATTTCAATAATTTTCTTTGTGCCCAAGTGGTAGTGATTTTTCTTATAGACAAAGCCCCCCAGACATTGGATCCAATAAAGTGGAAGTTGAAGATTTTATGTTGTTTTAGGGCCCTGTATGAGGATGTATGTGGCAAATATCTTTTTGAATTTTACACAAGGAAAATGGTTTCCCCTCTTAAGGAATTTAAATGATTTCTGCAAAGATTTATTTAATGCTTTCTTGTACGTTAGGAAAGAAGTCTTTTGTAAGCCATCTTATTCTCTTTTTTCCTTTGCTGTTAATATCATGTGTAATGTTCAACAGAATTGTTTAGCAATAGGTTATATATTAAATATATAAATTTACCTCCCTTTTAACACAATTTTAAGTATATATGATTGTTATTATAAACTCCTTGGCATGTTATCATAAACTCCTTACATAGTTTTTATTTTTTCATTGAATTTACTGGGGCGACATTGGGTAATATCACCTGTATATTTCATTGTGTGTTCACCACCCCAAGTCAAGTCTCCTTCCATCACCATTTATCCCCCTTTACCCTCCTCTACCTCCCCCACCCCCCTTTGTCTTTGGTAATCACCGCACTGTTGTCTGTGTCAGTGAGGCTTTTTTCTTTGCTTAATCATTTCATCTTTTTCACCTAGCTCCCAACCCCCTTCTCTCTGACGGCTGTTAGTCTGTTCTGTGTATCTTTGAGTCTGTTTCTATTTTGTTTATTAGTTATTTTTTTTCATTAGATTCCACATACGATAAGTGAATCCTATGGTATTTGAGTTTTTCTATTGCCAAATAGTATTCCATTACGTAAATGTACCACAGTTTTTTTATCCATTCATCTACTGAGACACTTGACTGCTTCTGAATCTTGGCTATTGTGACAACGTTGCAATGAACATAGAGGTGAGTATACCCTTTTGAATCAGTGCTTTGGGTTTCTTGAGATGTATTCCCGGAAGTGGAATCACTGGCTCATTAGGCAGTCCCGTTTTTAATTTTTTGAGGAAATGCCATACTGCTCTCCACAGTGGCTGCACCAGTCTGCATTCCCACCAACAGCACATGAGGGTTCCCTTTTCTCAGAATCCTCACCAGCACTTACTGTTTGTTGATTTATTGCTGATAGCCATTCTGACAGGTGTGAGGTGATATTTCATTGTGGTTTTAATTTGCATCTCTCTGATGATTAGTGACTGCTGAGTATCTTTTCATATGTCTATGGGCCATCTGTATGTCCTCTTTGGGGATGTATCTGTTCAGATCCTTTACCCATTTTTTAAATTGTGTTGTTTGTGTTTTTTGGTGTTGAGTTTTATAAGTTCTTTATAAATTCTGGATATTAACCCCTTATCAGATGTATCATTGGCAGCTATGTTCTTCCATTCAGTGGGTTGTCTTTTAATTTTGCTTAAGGTGTTTTCTTTTGCCATGAAAACCTTTTTAGTTTGGTGTAGTCCCATTCATTTATTTTTTCTTTTGTTTCCCTTTCCCAAGGAGATATATCAGAAAAAATGTTGCTACGAGAAGTGTCTGAAATTTTACTGCCTATGTTTTCTTCTAGGATTTTGATGATTCTGAGTCTTACATTTAAGTCTTTAATCCATTTTGAGTTTAGCCTTGTGTATGGTGCAAGAAGGTGGTCTAGTAATGTTTAACAGAGTTGCTTAGCAATAGATTATATATTTAATATATTAATTTATCTCCTTTGTACACATTTTTTTTTGTACTTATGATTGTTATACTGAACTCCTCAGCATAGTTTTTAGAGGTAGTTGAGATACAAGTAAAATAAATAAATAGGCACATAGTGTTCAGGCCTTGTCCTCTAGAGAGAATTTTCTACTGGATTTGCATTTGTTTCTAATATATTTCACTTTGGTAGCAATTTGTTGTATTTGCTTTCTCTGAGTTCTTTCATTTGTAGCATGATTCCTTCTGAACGGTAGGCGAACATTTGTGACTATATGTCCAAGTGGGTTACTTGGACACATAGTCATATGGAGACTTTAAAAACACCCTCATTCCTTTTGATTTAGAACTCTAAATTACAACAAGAAGCATTAAGGACATTTCAGTGGGGGTGACAACTGCCAGGGAAGGTTTGGTCTGGTTGAACCAAGTAGTTAGGCCATAGTGAAGCTTAATTCTCCTGACAGCCGAGCAAATAACACCTGGGTTAAAAGATGTAATACCTTTCTATTACGAATGACATAAAGAGTCACTTTTCTGTAATTGATTTTTTTTAAATGAAGACATCTGATGCTATCAGATGGTGAACACGGTTCTGATGGCTCACGGGTTCGATGAGGCCAGTAGAAACGCCTCTCTATCAAACAACAGGAAGTGACTTAAGAATGGGGCCGAATTCACAGTGGCAGCTGCTTAACCCACTGGTGACACATTGGCTGAACTGTGATTTTATAATTTTGATGTTGGTAATTGTTAAGATAAGTTTACAACTCATGACAGCCCAACCAGTGGCTCTTCAGCTGCCTCCAGGCTTTGGGGGAGCAGAACAAAAAATTGCAATTACTTTCTCACTAAGAGATCGGATTCCTCACTGGATGCTCCTTCCTTTCCCTCATTCTGATAAAAGATGTTCTAGTGCATGCACAATGAGACCCAAGAAAGTGTTGGCACGTCGCCCGAGCTGGAGATTAAGTTATAGGGCTTTATGGGGTTCTGTGTTTTATTGGGATTCAGGGTTTTTGTGCTTTATTCCTCCTACACAGCAAAAGTACTTGTCCCTGGCGTATTCTCACTATGTCTGCCTTGAGGTTTTGGTTTCTCTTTGTCTCTGTGTATCGTATGTATATATATGTGAGCATATGTATGTGTTTATAAATGAATATATGTATATACCATTTGTGCTTCCTCTCCCATGCCTTCACCACACCTTCCGGTGCTCCTTTAGGTACCTCTTTCTGGTTCTTGCTTTCTAGGTCTCAATATCCCTCTGTTTCTTTTCTTAGTAAAGCAATTTGTCTCTCTCTGGTCTTCTCTAAAATGTAACCCTCTACATGCACAGGAAAAAAACCCTCTTTACAATATTCACCTCCCTTGGACGGTGAGGCATGTAAATAGCTAGTAATTTAATTTAATTCTTTTTCCTGAACATTCTTCGTTTATTTTTTGAACATTCTGAAAGGTCTTTAGCCTCCCACCCTATCCATAAGATAATCTTTTAAAAACTATCTTTTTCCACCCAACTAAGAGTGATCTGTTATTCACAAAAAGCCCAGAGAATAATGCAAAATCATGTATTCATTCCCCCCCTTCTCTCTGCTCCCCACTGCGCTTTGTCCCCCACTCCTGGGTTTCAGTGTCAGTGTCTGTCTCTTGCACGTTCCCTCTCCTTTGCTCCTTCTGTCTCTGTTTCACCGTTCTCCCGAGTGATGGAAATTGCAGGCTTTCCTTTCCTGACAGTTGTGATTAGGGAACTGTGCTCTTGTTCAGGTAGGGCACATGGGGGAAATGCTGAAGCGAGTATTTATGCGAATATAGCCTCCTTTGTTGCCTTCACAACCCAGCCATCACCCCAGGAAAGCTGCTCCTCAAATAAGCACACTGAAACCTTTTACATTCAACCTCTCTTTGATGTCAGTGTGGTCCTCGAGTCTCGACTCTGTGAGGTTAGGGGCGCAGGTGCCATTGTCTCAGAGAGGGATGGCTGCTTTGCTCACAGGAAAAGGGAGACATTTTCTTTTCTCCGTGAGAAGGAAAGCGAGGTGAAGACAAAGGCAAGAAGGTTTTTGATAATAAATGGCTTAGAAAACCCTCCTTTCCCCCAAGATCTTATAAACTGCAGGGTTTCCAGGGTAGAGTTAAATACACTTTAAAAATAGAGTATCGAATGCTCTTTAGGTGTGCATCCCCATTTCAAAGCCTCCTCCAGCTCCACCAAGGCTTCTCATCTATTTTTTCTCTGTGATGGGAAGAGGCAATTCTGCCACAACAGCTAGCCAATTAGTAGGCAAATCTCATTGAGTAAACACAGTCTTTTCTTTAAAGGACAAGTTACTTGAAAATAGGACAAAGATCTTGTCTCCCTCGGTTCTCCCTCCCCCTCCTTTCTTCCCATTCCCTCTCCCTCACTCTCACGGACATCCCGAAACAGTTCATCCTTGCAGCTGGGTCATACGTCTCTTCAGCCTATTGATTCTCCCATTTCCTTTCTTTTCACGTGTGTGTTTAGTAGAAGAAATTGGTTGGTTTGTCTTACAGAATTCTCAGAGTTTGGGTTTTGCCGATTGCTCCCCTGGAGTGGGGTTTATGTTCCTTCTTCTTTGCATTTCCTGTAAACCGGTAGTTAGTTCTACAGGCTAGAGCAGATTTAGCACTGACTTTGGGGACCAGACCACATCACAGGTGATGTTGTGTATTTCCAGCTGGAGGTACATCATTATGTCCAGATGTTTCTCTGTTCTGAGGTTAGAAGTCATTGATGATCATTGCCTAGATTCAGTAATTCCCTAGGAGCCGCCAATGATGATAATTAATCCAGTCATTTCTCCTTCATTTATTAGCTGGAGGACTTTTCTAAAAAAACATCTCCTGCTCAAATATCTGTTAAGGTAATTTCATCCGATATACAATAGGCAGGGTAAATGCTTGTTTCTTTCTCATTGTTTACATGTTTTTATAGTAATGAGTTGGTTTCCTTGCAGTTCTGAAGGTGACTGTCTTAAGTAGGTTTCTGGAAAAACCAGACCCAGAAAACAGGGCCTTGAAGGTGCAGGAAACACCAGCAAGGGGAATGGAGAAGCGAGAGGGGGAAGAAGGCAGACCATGCAGGTGCATTGTTGACCGAGCTAACACCGTGGGTGAGTGATGCAATCGCTGCTCGGGACACTGGGTGCTGGGGTGGAATGCTTCCATGTGACTTGTGTTGAGGGAGCTGGGGGGATGGATGTGCAACACCCTGCCTCCTCTGTCCCCCTGTACGCTCTGGAAAGTGAGACAAAGCTCTTAGGTAAGGACTGCATGTGTAGGCAGTGGGAAGTTCAACCATGTGCCCTGATGTAGTCAGATCCATCCTTTGCCCTTCTCAGGACCTCACATTACGTTTACTCTGTGCTGTCACTGATTCTTCAGGACGTAGGACAATCTGCGATCCTGTTACTGTAGGAATAAGCTGACAGTGGTGGAGCAGAAAAATAAGAATGGAGGCCCTGGACGGTGCCGCTGGGTCACCCAACCCGAGGTCTGCCTAACCTCTGAACTACCAGGTATGCGAGACAGTATTCTATTATTTGTGAGTTGAGTTTTGTTACAATATTATCGACTACATTTCCTATGCTGTGCTTTACATCCCCTCGATAACATCAGCTTTGATTATGTGGGACGGAGCCCAGCCTGTGTGCTTCTCCCCAGCCACTGCCCATTCCTCGGGGGGAAGAGTGAAGCTGAAGCTGCTTACCCAATTCTTCACCAGTGGAAGCACCGCGTGGGCGGGCTGGCATGGGAACGTGGACAGGGGGAAATGTTTTCTGTCAGATCAGCAATTTTTTTCTGTGAAGGGCCAAATAGTAATATTTTAGTCTTTGGTGGTTACACATGATCTGTGTTGTATATTCTTCTTACTTGTTTGTTTGCTTCCCAACCCTTTAAAAATGTAAACACCATTCTTCATTGGCAGTGAGTCCAAAAACAGGGCACAGGCCAATCTGGTTGGGGTGGGGAAGAGTCGGATCCCTTAATCCACTCATCGCCAAACCTGGAGCCAGTGCTTCATGCTCTCCACAGTGGGTCAGTATGGGACTTTACTTGAAGTGTCTTCAAGGCCATGCTGTACCCTAGGCCAAAAATTCATTCCCTTTTCTATATCCTGGATCCATTTATGTCCAGCCATGCAGTTCAATATAGCTCGCCAGAGATGATTAAAGGACTTAAACGCCAGCCAGTGGATACATAGCCCAAATCACACAGTGCCAGCTGTATGCCAGCATCTTCAAATTTCAATATGCACCGTCTCTCATCTTAAAGCCCAGAAAGACTTCAACACTGAAATCTTTGGCTTGTTCATTGGAGTTCAGAGATTGATGCCCCAAGTGCCGCTTTCATGTTTTGCTTTCTTTATAGTAAGAGAACCTCCTTCTGCAAAGTCTGACTTCCCTGTGCAGCCCTGACACCCTGGGCCCTCACCAGAATGCCCCATGTTCCTAGGCAGTCAGCGGGACTCACGAGATTCTTGGACCCCCAGCCCCAAGCTCATCATGTTGAGGAAATGCATACACATGAACTGAAACTCTTCCTTCTGCCAGCAAGGACTTCTCTCCTTTCAAGCTGGCTCAGTTTCTGCCTCACAGGGGCCCCATGGGTCCTCCACTGTTTAAACAATTCCTATCACCCTCCCTCCCCATGTTGGGTTACTCCACCAGGAGGTGTCCTGCTATGAGCTCAGCTGCTCACTCAGGCGTGGAGTCCACCTGTCCTTATCCTGCCAGGACGCACCTTACCCTCGCATTTCTCCTTCCCGACACCTGATCAGTCCTCTCCGTGTCTCAGGCACATTTCTCACTGGGCAGGCTGTCTCTGCCTCCAGATTTTGGTGCTCACTCACTAGTTTCTGAAGTGTTCCATGTTGGTCTTCCTGGTCTTCCCCTTTTCAATCTTTGCAAATGTTCTGTCTGTCTCCTGTAAGTGTCCTTCTCATCCAAGGGCAGATTCCCCACTGTTCCCACTAATCTGCCACCTGACACTTGGGAGGGTGGCCCTGAGCCCTGGGTCCACAGGCCATCATTCCCTCCTCTCTGTGGCCTCATCACCCCCTCTGTAGTGACTGAAAGTAATCACTGAAATGTCCCACTCTTCCCTGAAGGCAGCTTTCTGAGCAGTTAGGTCTGTGTAGCTTCCTTCCCTTTCAGATGTGTTTTGATACCTCCAGCCTTCATGGCCTCTGACTTTTCTAAGGCAAGCCTTTTATCCCTGGAGTTTAATCAGTGCATCTTTTTATTTTTTAATTTTCCTTTCCCACAGCCAGGGTTCTGACTGAAAGACGAAAATTGTTTCTTAAGCTGATCCGAGTCTCCCTTGAGTCACTGAGTCAACCTAATTTGTGGAGACACATGCTCCTGCTGAAGTCTTTTTAATTCCCTTCTAAGGCCGGATTTGAACTAAATTCCACGGACTTTATTTTCCTGATTTTTACCGCTCTACCCCTCTCATGCTAGGCACCCACTTCCTGTGTGTTTGCTCATTGACAAAATCTGCCACTTCTTATAGGAGGCTTATAAACTCTGGCCCCCTGTGACAGCCTGTGACACCCAGTGCTGAGAGTTTAAGGATCTGATTCGAATGTTAATGTTCTGTGGCTCATGGGGAACTGAGGTGCTCTTCGTCATTTATAGTAGTTCTGCCTAAGACATTTGAAGGAAAGAAAACATGCCATAGTGGCAAAGAATTATTCCGTGCACCTATAGCTAAAAAGCCAGTTTGTTCAAGCGTTGCCTGTCTGGATGTGAGCCTTCCCCAGAGTGAAGAAACTCTCTCCCAGGGATGAGCCTGCTTGGCCGAGCCTACAACACCCAGAGCCATGGCCAACTGCTGTCCAGGCAGGGACCCCAGGTCCATGTACCACCCATACCCGCAGTGCTGCTGCGGCTCTAGCATAGCGCTCTGTGCCTCCCAGGCTGGGCCCTTGTTTTTGCTCACAAGGATAGGTTGGGTGCTGAGGCATCAATCGCAGGACTCCCCCTGGAGTTTATACCACCTGCGATAAGGTACCTGGAACCAAATTAGGGACACACTGCAGTGTTGACTTCAGGCCAGGTGTGGTAGGCCCCTTAAATTTCTAGTTGATGTGCCATTTTCTGCTTGACGTGGTATGTTTGCAAATCTTTTCAGCTAACCAGGGAGAAGGAGAAAAGCAGCACTGGCCCCTGGAAGCCAGCCTGGTGCTACCTGTGAGGCCTTGGTGTTCTGCTGCTGGCCGAGAGTGACATCACATGACATCAACATCAGGCCAGGCCACTCTGTGGTCAGTCGTGACGGACCGAGACAAAACTAAGACTGCTCTAGCACCTCATCTGACCCCTGGCAAAACATGGACAGCGTCTAAACCACAGAATACCAACCGTCCCCTCTTCTGGCTAGTGTGAGTGACTGCTGCTCTTTGCCAAGTATGGCCTTAGCTTTGGTCTAGTCTTTGCTCCTTTGACAAAAGAACGAACTAAGGGACTAATCTTTAACAAGATTTGTTAAGACACCTGCAGTCAGAATTAATATACTCACTTCCTGCAGCAACCAATTCAGAGCAAAACTGCTTCTTTAGACCCTCCCCCAAATCACCTAACACCAGCCAAAATCTTATACCAAGTTCTTTGTAACCCCTCTTACTAAGATGTGCTATAATTCCCCATGGTGTCCTTTTTTATAAAAAATTGCAACAAGCAATAAACTCAACTGTTCAGCTCCAACCGTCTTCCTGGTGGTCTTTGGCTGGAGGACATTGACACAGGAACAGATTGCAGTTTCAGCAGGGGCAAGAACGTTTAATTCATTAGTGTTTAGGTGTTGTTGTTTTTTTTAATTAAAGAAAGCCCCTCTCTGCGATGTGGGACAATATGGATTTCCTTCCCAGCACGGACAGACAGCGCAGGAGATCGGTCAGCAGCGGATGCGCTCTGAGGACGAGAGGAAAAGGGCTGGAGACTGGGGGAGGAAGCACCAGTTTGGGCAGAAGAGAAGAGTTAGGGGGTGTTTTCTGATCCTTCTCCCCAGTCCTCCAGGGGTGAGAAGGAGAGCAGGCGCCTGGGCTCCAGGCAACCGAGTGTCACCTTCGGGACCGAACGACCACGGGTGCCCTGCTTCCCACGGGGCCCTTCAAGACTGGCAGCTCCATCTGTCCCTCCTTTTAGTGTACGAATATAATCATAATTTTTATGATAGTCATTGAATGTTCTTATGAAATTGTATCATTCACTGTTGGACTAAGATGTATGTTATGATTACTTTTCCTTCCTCGTGCAACATTTCCCTCCTCTTCACTTAGCTTTCTATCACATTATCCAACAGAACTTTAAAAACCGTTAGAGCTTCTTGTACCTGGTGAGACACATCGGAAGATCCAGCTGCTTGTAGCCTCATCTCTCCGGGAGCCCTCCCTCTAGCTGTATGGGGCTCTCCATGGCCCCCCCCCCCGCCCCCTGTTAGCTCGTTTTCATCTCAAAGACTGTATTGCCTTTTTTCTTGGCTTGTCCCCTCATTTTGGTGCAGCACGTCTTTCATTACCCTGCTGGTTGCCTAACCCATATTCGTGATCCTCTTCTTCCTGTCTACTGAAATTATTCTGTCATTGCCTCAGCAAGCAACAAAGCTGTGCTCCTGAAGCTCCCTTAGGGAAAGACGTGGTCCACAGTAGACAAATGCACGGGATTTCTGAGATAGCACTTGTGCCCTCTGCGCTTCCCCCACTCTCCCTCTCTTCTGCCTGAAATGTGGATGTGACGGCTGGTGTTCTGAAAGCCACGTAGCGACCACGAGGATGATGGTACTAAAAATCGTGTGGACTCCCTACCTCTAGACTTATTTTTACGAGAGACATAAAGAAACAGGCCTTCATGTGTTTCACCTGACAGTAATTGGCTCTGTAACTATACAATTCCTAACTGATAAAATTGCTTCCCGAGAAATGGTGCATTGTGATAACTGTTAAAGACATTGTGTGTCTGAAATGATTTTATTTCCCCGTGCAGAGTGACAGATCGCCTGCACAGGCACAGAGGTGCAGAAAGCACTCTCTGTAAGACTTTTCAAGGTGTTGGGTCATTGCCTTCAAACATTCACTGTTTCTGGTGGGAAGCCTGATGCCATTCCGGTCCTTGGTTCTTAGGAGGATCCTTTCTTTCGCAGCTGGGAATGTATGCTCTTTAATTCTTTCCTTGTTTTATCTATTTAATAATAACTTATTTTTTCTAGAATCACTAACCAGATTGGGTCATGGGTACAATTCTCCAATTTTCTAATCTTTTCTTTCTGATTTTTTCTTTTCTTTGTGTTTCTTTCTGTGTGTTTCTTTGTGTTTTCTTTGTGTTTCTAATCTTTTCTTTTCTTTGTGTTTCTTTGTGTTTCTATTGTCATGGAGATTTTCTCAACTTCATTTACCAACTATTCTTTTTGCCAGAGCTCTGTCTTATTCTTGGTTTTTCTTCTCTCCTCTCTTTACCCTCTCTTCCACCCCCCCCCCCACTCCCCCTGCCTTCCCTCCCTCTTTCTCTTCCTTCCATACACGGATCAATGTCTTCTCTTACTGCTGATAGTAACTATGGTTTGTTGCTCTGTTATTTATTTTTAGTTTTTTTTTTTGCTATTGACTCCTGTATCTCTGTTTCTTTCGAGTTTCTTCTCTTTTTATGTTTGATTCTTAGTCTTTTGGGTGAGGCTCTTGAATACCTGAGGGTATTTTTGAGATATTCACATTTGGGAGCAACATGCTAAAAAATTGACTGAAAGCTCTGTGTTTTTTGTATCTTTCATTTGATAGAGTTCATCATGTAGAATGATTGGCCATCTCTTTGGGATACCCAGATAGTCAGCACTCACGAATCATTTTACGGGTCATATAGAGTATCAGAATACGCCATCCCACAATATGCTACTTGGGTATAAGGATTATTTTGATTTGAAGGCAATTGAGAAAAAACAGATACAATAAAAGCTCTCTGTTCTCCCCCATTTGTCTAAATTTGTGAAGACGTCCCTCTTCCCCTTATCAGGAAGGGCAGAACTCTTAATCACTAGGAGAGAGCTCTAGACTCGTATCAACCCAGAGATGGGCACCAAGAGAAATCTATGTAACAAATTATGAAATAACCCTTATCTTTCATTAGTTTCCCCATAAATTTGCCTTCCTACAGTTTGCCATTTCTAAAAGCCTAAACCTCTTTCCCTTTGTCTTGTCGCTTCTCCACAAGTGCATTGCTCTTTGTTAAGATGCTGCATAAACCCCCTTTCTGATCACCCTTTTCAGTGACTCACCACAAGTTTTCTCACATGCATGTGCGTTGCACTTGTTAATAAACTCTGTTTTTTTCTTGTCAATGTCTTTTTGCCAGTTTATTTTTCAGGCCCAGCCACTGAATCTAAGAGAATAGAGGAGTTTTTTCCTCTCCCATGGTCATTTTTCTGGTACCATTTGCTTTCTCCAGAGAAGAATCTACTAATATCCTCTCACTTTGCTGCCCTCTGATTAGGTAGGTATTTTTGAAGCTGAGTAGGGGGCTAGTGGCTTTCTGGTGCAGTATGTAGACTTCCATTTACCCACTTAGCTTCACTTTTCAGTAGATGCCTCTGCCCTACCTGGTGCACTGGGATCTGGGAACAGTTCGATTCATTCCCCACCCCTGCCCACACTAAAGCTCCAGTGTCCTGAATTGGAAAAGACAGGAAGGTTGTCTGGCGGGTGGGCTGGGGCTTAACCTTCTGCCAATGACTTTCAATGCCTCTCCCCACCTCCTGCCTTTTTCATCCTCCCACTGTGTCCTGCCATCTGTGGCTCTTAGTATCTCTAGTTCATGGTTCTTTCTTAGGGTCTGCTGTGTGAAATGGCTCCATTCTCACTTTCATCTGTCTCCGATGGCATGGCATTTATATACTTTTTTTATCTCCTCTAATGTCTCCATCCATATTCCAGCCTCTCAATTTTGTGGATCTCTCTTACCTGCTCACCCCCCACTTTCTTTGCCTTTTCGCCCATGTGCTCCTTTCAGTGTGGCTTTGGTGGGTGGAAAACAAGTTCCTGTGGTGTCACGAGGAAAAGAATTTCCCAAGACCTGCATGGAAGGATGGAGCTCCGTGGTTTACTTCATTGATGATGTGAAATTAAGGGGGTTCTCCTGACTTCCCCATTTCCTATCTCTATCCATCCTGTCCTGGGAAAGTCCAGTGTTGTCTTCAGGAGGACTGGTGTGGAGGCAGCTGCCCAGGGTTTCTGCTGCATATTAAAGTCCAGTCCAGTCCAGCATCTGGTGAGCTTAGTGTGTGTCTGTAGCTACAGTTCATGGCTGTGCGGGGGTAGTCAGGCTTCCTCCTGGAGCCTACGTGTGCAGGCCACGCAGCTACTCAGGCCACGTGACTATGGAGAGAGGTTGCACAAGTACTCCGTGGGAGTGCAGGTCACCCGGGTGAGAGAGAGACAGAGAGAGACACACAGAGAGAGAAAAAAAGATTCTTTGTTTCCTTGGGATTATATTAGCTTAGATTTAGAAGACTAGATGATTTTTCAAAATGACCAATTTCCCAGGCTTTTGCAAGCTCTGGATGGATCCAACCCCCCTAGTTAGACTGACAGACCCTGTGGTCCAGTGTCTCCCTCTGAGCCCTCCAGCAGTCTGGTGCTGGAAGGAGAGGGAGGAGTGTCAATCCGCTTGGCAGAGCAGTGCTTTCGGATAATCCCCTGGCTAAGCAAGCAGTCTTATGCCCCCATTTTATTAAACTCAATGTCCAGTTATCTTTGCTCCCCTTTCTTTTCTAAATAATTAGCTAAATACAGTCAGTAACATCTCAGAACAAAATAAAGAGAACACACTAGTATTTGTAACTCTAAGTCTAACCGAAGACCCCTAATCTTACAAGCAAGCAAACTGTGGTCAAACTGGGGTTCTAATCAAGGTCGCTCAGTTGCTGGCAGAACTGGAATAGAACTCGGAAGGTTTTTTTATTTTATTATAACCTGCATTTACATTGTACCTTATGATTTCACTTTACACTTTATTCACTTTCTACATTATCTTATTAGAACTCTAAAAGCTTTGAGTTAACTTCTGAGGTGAGGTTTACTGCAAAGAGGGTTCAACCAATCATCTCTCTTTCTTAAAAGTGGAAAACTGATTCCTCCTCTTTCTTTTTAAAATTCTATTTTTAAAACCAAAGTTTGTATCTGTTTCCATTTTGTTTGTTTGTTTGTTTATTTTGTTCATTAGATTCCACATGGATACAGAAAACAGACTGACAGCTGTTAGAGGGGAGGGGATTCTGGAAGCTGAGAGAAAAAGGTGAAGGGATTAAACAAACAAACAAAACAAACAAACAAAACTCATCAAAGAGACAACAGTATGATGATTACCAGAGGGAAACGAGTAGAAGAGGGTGAAGGGGGATAAATGGTGATGGAAGGAGACTTGACTCTGGGTGGTGAACACGAAATACAATATACAGCTGATATATTATAGAATTGTACACCTAAAACCTATATAATTTTGTTAATCAATTCAATAAAAAAGCACTTTGCTTTGAGGTCTTCCAGTTCCTTCTAAACTCTGCTGGCCCACAGGTTCACAAGAGGGTCTCGCTGGGACAGTCAGACTCTGGTGGCACCAGCAGAAAACTCTTGCTGACTAAGATTCCTAACATTCAAGTGTTTCTGAACATACAGGAAAAGGTATCGTATTGTAACCTGCCCCTCTCTTCTTTTAATATTGTCTCTGTTAAAAGTTTCTTTGTAAAAGATGGGTTGTTAACTAGTCTGTGACTCGTGGATGAACAGCAAGTTTGTGTAAGAGTTTGAGAAACTAACTGACTCCAGCGACCCCACGTCCCTGCTCCGGGAGACTCGCTGACTTTCAGCCACAGTCTCCAGACCTTCGCCTGACCAGTTTTGAGAGAGTCGTTGGAATAGACTGAGCTGACTTTCAAGTACAGAGCTTTCGACTCCCCTGCCTCTGATTTCATTATTCTGCTTTCCCTCTCCCGCCCAATGAAAAGTCCTGCCTGCACTGAGATTTAAGATGGTCTTTAGGACCAGAGGCCGCTATCTTCTCAGGCTGCGGACCCTTGAATAAACCTTTCCGTCCATCAGCCCCTGTCTCTTGAGTGTCGGCATTCCGAATGGCAGGCAGCGGAACCTGAGTTCAGTATCACTGTCTGTCAGCCTTGCACCCCCTGCACAATAATGCAGCTCAAGACATTGTGGGCTGTGGTTTTAGCAGAAGGGCTTTCAAGGGGAGGAAGAGGGGAGGAAGTTGGGCTGGCATGCTGCAGGAAATTACAGAACCTCTGGACGGTGAAGTGACAAGGTGCTAGTCACCTCCAGGCTGGCTAATTGAGCCTTGGCCTACTGGACAGCAGAGGTAGAGCAGTCAGGGGTTTCAGAACCGAGATTAACAGGAGAAAAAAAATCTAACTGGAAGCTGTATTAACTTTTTGAAGAGGCACATAATGACTGAGAGGCAGTACGACTCTTCATGTAGACAGGCTCATAATGGAAAGGAAATAGAAGGATAGTCCTCTGTGGATTCTCTACGCCTGGGCTGATTTAATATCCAAAGACCTCCCCTGAGCCTGCCTTCTCTCTCCTCCCTCTCAGGGTCAACGTTGAACTGGAAGGGGAGCATGTATGGTGCACGAAGCCTGTGGGGCTGAAAAGGGGCGATAACCTGGAGGTGCCAGAGAGTCAGCGGTCGTTGTTACTGCCAGATGCAAACAAATAGCTGAGGCTTACAGAGCTTCAAGACTTTTGAGGACCTTGAGGCAGACATCCTGGGGGGCTGTGCCAGGACAGCTGCCTGACAGGTGCATGCAGCTGAGCCAGGGCCAGGGCATCTGAAGCAGGTTCCTGAGGAACTAACTGGTCAAAGCTGCTTTGCAGGGGCCAGTGTAGAAGTGCAGGGGCTGTACATGTGGAAGGGAGTGACGGAGACAAAGACATTGAGAACAGAAAGGAGCTTACTGGCAAAGAGGTTCTGCAAGGCAGGTGAGGCTTTTAAAGCATTCTCTCCAAATAACATACGTAACAGTTATTTAAAGAAAAGAAGGAAGAGTTATCAAGAGAGACTCTTGTTTTCTCACTCAATTATCATGTATTCAAAGGTGATTCTATGTCTGGAGATATCAGGACTTGAGGAGTCAGGATGAAGGTGCTTTTATTTTATTTTTTGTTATTTTTAAAGGAGTCATCATCTCGTGGCTCAAGGTTTCGTTTATTTGGAGATCAGAGCGAGGCAGGGCAGTCTCAATTCATTTCTCTTTTTGTTTGGGTTGTTGTTGGTGCCCAGCGCTTGCTGGTGTGGGGTGCGGTTTGCTCACAAGCGAGGCAGAGTAAGGTGCCTGTTCTGCTCTCACAGGCCCTTCCACAAAAGTGCAGATTTGATCACATACATTTGCTTAGCACTTTTATGATTCACATCGTTAATGTGGTGTTTTCTTTTTATTGGGGCTGGCTTTACAAACACAGGTATAATGAGGAATGTGGATTAATGCACAAATACCTTCTTATGACGTGGTTAATAAAACTAGAGCCCCAGGACACTAGGCTTGAGAGTTAGTTTCTGTCTGAAGTTATATAAAGCCTTCAGGGATGAATCGTTATTCTTTTTATGAGCTAGAAGCATTTTTATTGCCCTTATTTGTCTGTCTCTAGAGATCTGAGAACTGTCCAATTCTGCTCTCCTGGGTTTCACCTGTAGTACCTATAACGATAGGGGCTTCCTACAGTTCTCACACTTTCTGACCAGCCAGGACGCGACGTTCTGTACCATCGATGAAGCCAGGATTTCATAAGCCACCAAACAGGTGCCAAGTCAATTTTTTTGTACAAAATTTATAAGCATCATCTTCACATGTGATGTATAGTTTTTGCTTCTTCATCATAGGCTTATCATAGCCAATTAAATGAGATTTGTTCTTCTATGTGACACTTCTAGCATGGTCAGGATTATAAATTTGAATTTTCCAGTTATATTTTGGGAGAAAGGAGGACAGATTCTTTCTAAACCTATATAAATAATATGATCTTGGAAAGTAAAAAGATTTATTAAAGCACTTTGTGTAATATTTAATCATGGTTATCCCTATTTTGAGTTATTTTGTAGAAAAGGCTGCTCGATTTATGTCACTTTTTCCGGAATCATATATCTTAGATATTTTTATTTATTAACTTATAATTTTATTAACACCTTTCATAGGTTTTTCCCCTGAATTTTGAGAGTTTGGTTGAAACAAGAAACCACTTAAGAATATTTCATTTCAGTTTAATATACGTGCAGCCTGTTAAATTGAGGTTTAGAGACAGATCAAGGAGAAGAAAAGGGGTTTTCTCATGTGCCCACTACAGAATATACCATTAATGACACCTGTGTGAGTTTTATTTGTTCCTGGGCAATTATTTCTTGTTTTGCTGATCTTAGGTTAGTTAGCAGCACACTTCCACGATTGTATCCGCTTCTGCACCGAGAGCAGTGGAATTCCTGACGTAGGCCCTTGGTACGGACTGGCAGGTGTTTGCTGGTGGTGAGAGGGTCAGCTTGCCCTGGAGAGCCTACGCCCTGAGCGTGCTGCTGTATATCACCAATTAAGAGAGCCTGTGACTTATTGAGGCTCTTTCGACATTTCTTCTAGAAGACTCATATTTCTGATCTATAGTTTATAGCAAGAACCTTTAGGCAGCTTCCAGGGAAAAGCAAAAAACACTTGTCAGTGGTGAGATTGAATAACTGAAGTTTATTCATCATCAGTGTAACCAATGACAACATCAGTAAAACGGATGGTAGACTCCTTTCTTGATGTGTAAACGTTATGGAATTTACAAGGAGTTAATAAGTCCCCCTGGAGTAGAAGTGTATTGTGGGTGAGGTGAGCATTCACTAGTTTTCAGGGCCTTTGAAGTCGTACCATGATGGGAGAGTTATCATTGTTCCTAATCAGCAAGGGTTTTTAAACCCAGAAACACCATTTTAATTAAAAGCATTCATTTGTTGGGACTTATTATGCCAGTCTTTGCATATGACTGACCGCCAATATATTTCTATCAGATCTGAAAGATATTCCATTCCAAAGCATATGCATGTTAATAAGATTTCACTTGTATGTAATTAACTTAGGGAAGCTGAGCTTCCCTTCTGATATGCTAGCTTTTTCGTTATTGTGGGGTTTGATAATATGGTGGTAAGTAAAAATGTAAAGACTTTCCAACATACCCAGTTATTTACACTAATTCTTCTTTTATAAGGAGTGGGGGAGCAAATCTTTGATATTATCCAGTCTGGAAAATGCCCCCCACAATAGTTAGGTTACAAGGGATGAATTGTTTTGAATGTGGGGCCCATCTCGGAAAAGGAAACATCCAAAATACGTGTCAGAGGAAGTAAGTGATGAGCTCAATTCACAGGTGGCTAAAGGCAAGAAATGATTAGTTTAAGACAAGAAGGAAAATAACCACGGGAACCTGTAACTATAATTATTAGAAATCCCAGTTTTTTCCAAGGTGGCACTTGGTTGAAATTGATTTCACGAGCAAGTGCAAGGAGTTAGGAGGCTGCTGAGTGTAGAGAAGGCACAGAACATCACTGCTGCTTGTTGAGCAAACTGTTACTCAAAGATCAATTTGTCATTTTCACAGGAAGAAAATAAATTCTAGTTTTAGCCTTTTTGTAGACCACCTATGTAACGTTTAAAAAAAAGAATCCACAGCCTTTCATCTGTCTCTGGGTCTACAAGTGAGGCCCACCCGTCAAATTCTGCCTCATCTGTGTTTTCACTTGTGGTCGCGGCTGCTTTTGAAGCTGCGACAGAGGAACCGAGTCGTTCCGACGGAGACCTGCGGTCCGCGTGCTGAAAGTGTGTAACTGTGTGGCTCTTCAGGGAAAAAGCCGCCAGTCCCTGAATTCTTCTTTACAAACAAACCTTTCAAAAGTAAGCCAATTTTGATAAGCATTTTTATACTTCTTAGTACTTCTTTCAAACTTGTTTTTTTTTGCAGATATTATAAAACCAAAGATAACATAATTCCCTTCCCCTCTGACCTTCTACAACTCATTATAGACCTTCAAAATGTGTTTCTTTACTATCCCTTTTCACATTCTTCAATGATGAACTTTACGATAAAATAATTCTGTTGCCTGTATACACCATTAGGCAAATCACGCTCTTTATTTTATAAATGCTTTCCTATTTCTTTGTAATGATTGTACCTGGTGGAGTCTCAGGCTCTTGTGCTGGTGTCAACTTTGTTTAACAGTGGCGACTGGCTTCCCTCTGTGGCTACAGACTTCTGGGAGGCAGGTCGCTGAGAGCAACCGTCTGTCAGCACAGCACATTGTAGGCCTGCAGAGCTCCAGAGCGGGCCGTTCGGCCTCCTGTGCACACATGGTGCGCACTTATGGCGGTCACCACCGTCCACTGCAGCCTTCTTGAGGCGGGGGAAAGGGGCTTCTGTGCTGGTATGCCCCCAAGGTGTCTGCACTGTCTTGCCCACCTTTTAACTGATAGCTTCTCATAATGTATAAAAAGACATATAAAACTGCACTTGGTGTTTTGGATTCTCTTTATTTCTATGAGTTTTAATTTTTAAAGGGTTGTTCAAGTAACCAAGTATTTCTCAATTTAGTATTAGTCAAAATGCTCAAAGTTAACTAAGGATTTTGGAAGTTTTGTTTATTTACATTTGTGCAATCCGGAAAAACACAATTCCTGTTGATATTTTGAGTTTACCGTAGAGATGATTTAAAAGTTTTTTCGTACAGATTCATGAGAATTAATCCTCTTTAATAAAGACATGGCTGATTTTAATTTAATTTAGACTTCATGACCGGTACTCTCCATAATTCTAACTAGACTGTGGAAATGATAATTCACTTGGCCCATACAATTATTTTAGAACATTTAGATAGCTCAAAATAGACTTTTCATGGGAAAATAAGACTGTTTTATTTACAGTTTTCATGCTGTGATAAAACCAGGAAAAGCTTGTTTTGTCGAGGATTAACCTTGCTTAGAAATACTGTCTGAACTTCAGTTTGTATTTATGTGCACACTTAAAACTCTTACACTTTTGCTTAAAAGTACTGAAGTTCTTGGAATTATTTCCCCCTACAACTTGCATCCCTTTCCTTGTTATCCTGGAACTTAGGAACCAGAGGCAATAATTTAACTTCAAGCTAAAGTCTCCCCCTACCCTATCCCCACATTTTTTTTCTTGTGATACTGTTTTGGTAAGTGTCTGAAGCTTTCTCAAGGCACCAGCACATTTAAAGCATTTGAAATTCAAATGATTGTTCATTCAGTGGAAATTCTTGGTTTATTTTAAATGTATGTTTGTACTTATTAGTGTTTTTTTTAAAGATTTTATTTATTTATTTATTATTTATTTTTTTTAGAGAGGGAAGGGAGAGGGAGAGAGAGAGAGAGAAACATCAATGTGTGGTTGCTGGGGTACATGGCCTGCAACCTAGGCATGTGCCCTGACTGGGAATCGAACCTGCGATGCCTGGTTCGCAGCCCGCGCTCAATCCACTGAGCTACGCCAGCCAGGGCTGTACTTATTAGTGTTTTTAAGCCAACCACAACAAGAGGGCTGCTAAATTTTAGAGAATTTATAATCTTATGTATTTATTTTTTATTGTATTTTTCACTACCATTTAGTCCCCTTATACTCCCCTCTTCCCAGCAATCACCATACTGTTGTCCATGTCCATGAATCCTTTTTCCTTTTTGCTCAGTTTGTCATCTAATTTATTAATTTCCAACAAAGGTAGACAAGACATAACAATTGGTTTGCTTAGAAAATATTTCACAGTCACACAGTTGAAGAATCTTATCAACTCCTGGGCAAATCAGAGTTTGTAGCTGGATTTCTATTCATTTTATTGCAGGCTATTTTGAGGGAGGAGAGAAAAATCACGCACTCAGAATCCTTCTGTTTTTTTCTGGAGGCTGTAGAACACCTGACAAGCCCACGGTGTCCCCACCCTTCCTGCTCCAGCCCACATCTGGCTCATCCACACCATCGTCATCAAAACTGTGCCAACTGCACGAAGCTCTTTCAGAGGTCAGAGCCAGCCTTCCAATGAAAGTCATAAAAACAGCAGCCAGGGCCAACTCTGCCAGAAGCAAAACATCAGAAAAGAAACAGAAACACAGAAAAAGAGTGAGTGAGACCGAAAATGGTGTTGTGACACAAGATTCTCCCAAGGACCTGGAAAAGATTTGCTTTCATACAGCAATACCACATCTGGAGGAGCTACCTACCCGGCAGGTGTTGGTGCTCCTGCATGGCACCTTCGGGCGTCTCAGCAGAGCCTCTGGATCACCTTCACATTGTTCTTTTCTTTTTAAGATATTTTTCACTTCTCACTCATTTATCTATGGCTGTGCTCTTAGAACCCCAGATGAACGTGTTCCTGACACAGGGGCATTCCCCTGAACGGCAGGTCCCAACCTGGGAAAGATGGGGTGGCGGATTGTTGGAAAGGACCCAGTAGCACGTTCTGACTGTGAGCCAAGTAAATAAGGGACCGCAGACATAATTTAATCAGTACATTATGTGACTGTGATGAATTTAATACAAATTAACTTAGAAACTTATTGGATTCATAGTCCCTTTTTGGGTCATTACCTAGTTGGCCACTCAGTGGATGCTAAAAGTTGTGTCACTTGGCAGGAGTGAAGGGGGCACATAGTGCTGCAACACGTTCTTCATGAGTCAGTCTTCATCCGCGCATGGGGAGAACTTAATTGGGGGAGGGCCACCGTAAATTAATCTCTGTTTCTTTTCTCTGTCACATGACAGGTGGGGACAGGAGCTCACCTATGGCTTACTAGGTGGCTTCCCTGAAAGGATGGGAGATGGGAGGAAACTTGATTTTCCTGGAAGAAATTTCTGGTGAAGAGAGGTGGGATCTTGGGGAAGAAGGGTAACCCTTGTTTTTAGTCTTTGAAGATGAAGAAACCAGTTCCAATTCCATGTTCCCAGGCTAGCTCTAATCTGGGAGGGGCTGCAAGCTGAAAGGATGGCTCTGGAGTTCAACCATCCATCTGGGCTCAGCCCAGATGGGCGGGGGTTGGGGGGTAGGATCCTGTGATTAGGGGTGTGTGGTGGGATTTGCCTTTCATTAAGGAGCTCTTTCTCCACTCAGGGAACACAGTGGTAGTGGTTTGAAACACCCAGTTTCAGGAAGGGAAATGGAAAACAAAGAAGAGTGGGAAAAACTCAGCAGGAAATGACAGCTTGAGAAGTTGGAGTGAAATTAATTGAGCTGAATAAATGATGAGAGCACAGACTACTAACTTTATGAAGATTTATGCTAATGTTCATGTGAAGAAAATTAAAATACCCAGGGGATATTTACAAATAGCGACACTTCCACAGTCTTGTTTTCATAATTCATTTTAATAGCCCTTTTAGGGAATTCTGTATTTATGTTTATAATTCACTCTTGGAGACTAAAAGATCTTCATTCCTATTGCATCATCCTAATTTATTGGGTTGGCCAAAAAGTTTGTTGAGTTTTTTACTGTAAAATAAAGAACCAATTTTTCATTTTCACCAATAACTTTATTGATTTGGATATTTTGAGTATGTCGGCTGCCTTCCACTACTGGCTTCTAGTGGGTAGAGGCCAGGGTGCTGCTAAACATCTTCCAATGCTAAGACAGCCCCACAGCAAAGATTTGGCCAAAATGTTGCTAGCACCAAGAAATTTCACAAAGTACTTTTGACACATTCGATCAGTCACTGTATCTTCTCCATACACTGCACAAATCTTGTTTTTTAAATTTCAGTTGTGTGTTTTGAAGTAATAAAGGATAATATGCTGAAAATTTGTGTATATTCTTCTGTCTTCAATATTACAATGGCTTTGCAATAATTCACCGATTTTGATTTTTTTCAATGCACACTGATGTGACAGCTGTCACAGTACAGTCTCACAAAATTGTTTTGAATGAAGCTAAAGACAGCTAAGCACTACTAGAGCCGTCATACAGAAAACATGTAGAGGCCTTTTTGGCCAACCCAATACTTCACAGCTTGGACATTTTCCACCCTTCGAACTACGCCTGTCCTCTCCAACACCCACACTGAAGAGTTCCCTGTGTCTCGCCTCTTCCGAGTTTTCGCCCAGGCTTTATTTTAATGCATTTCCACAGGTCAGCAATGTTTCCCGAACTATCCAAGTTGGAGTTGAAGCCAAGTAGGCACTCAACTCTTTTGAAAAAAGGAAAAAAAATTTTCTGAGATGTTAACTAAGTCAGGGTGTATATCCAGTGGGGGAAAATGGTGTTTACATTTGGAGAGTTTTGAAATCCAGAGAAATTACATTTGAATTGTGGACAATTGGTTCAAATTAAATTGGGAAGTGATACGCAAACATTTACATGTATGCAATATTAGAGTTAATGAAGCAGTTGATTGCTATGCAATATCATTTAAATAACTATTAGAAACTTTAATTTGTTTAACAGGGTTTTTGTTGCGTTTGGCTTACTTTCAGTATGTAAATTATAGACATTTTAATTTGGGCCACACAATTTTATAGACCTAATTCCTTTCCCCTATTGTTATATTAATAGAATGATTTTATTTAATATATTATTTAATCTGAACAGAAGCCTATCAGCAAAGAAAAATAAAGCACTGTAGTCTGAGTTTTAAATTTTTAACTGAAGAAGTTACTTTTCAATTTTTCTTTTGTGATAGGGAGGGAGGGAAGGTCCAGATGGGAGTTTAGAAGAGGGTTTTTTAAATTAACTTTTTATTTTTAAATAATGATATATTTAGAAGAAGGCACAAAGAAATATACACGGAGGTTCTGTGTACCCCTCACTTATCCTCCCCCAGTGTTACTACCATTTTGCATGACTTTAGCACAGTATCAACACCAGGAGAGTGACATGGTGCAACCCATAGAGCTTCCGATGTCACCAACAAGTATACATTCGTGCTTGCGTGTGTGTGTCTGTGCGACTTTGTCCTGTCTATTGCTCCCTGAAAGCACCAAGATTCTTGACTGACCCATCACTACAAGACTCTCTTGTGACTGATATCCCTTTAGAGCAGGGATGTCAAACTCACTTTCACCGGGGGCCACATTAGCCTTGCCATTGCCATCAAAGGGTTTAATGTAATTTCAACTCCTTAACAGTGAAGGAGTAGTTACACTTATACAGTCCTAAAATTATTTCAGCCCTTTGAAGGCAACCGAGAGGCTGATGTGGCCCCTGGTGAAAATGAGTTTGACACCCCTATTTTAGAAGTACCCTCAGCCCCACCCTCCCGAACCTCTAATCCCTCGCAGCCACTCACTGGTATAATGCATCCTTCTGAGACTGGCTTTTCTTCCACTCACAATTTCCTTGGCTTTTATCCAAGTTTCCGTGTGTATCAATAGTTGTTTCTTTATATTGTTGGGCAGCATTTCGTAGTATGTATGTACTACAGTCGGTTATTTATTTATTTATTTATTTTTACCATTACTCACCTATTGTAGGACATATAAGCTGTTCCCAGGTTTTGGTAAATTACAAACATAGCTACTAAGAACAATTGTGTGCGGGTTTGGACACACATTTCCTTCTGTGGGACAGAGGCTTGGTGGTGTAATATCTGGGTGGTGTGTTTAGCTTTAGAGAATGCCAGTCTATTTTCTAGGTTCAGTGTAGTATTTTACATTTCTGCCAGTAATGTTTGAGAGGTCGAGCTTCTCTACATCTTGGCAAAAACTTCATGCAATCAATATTTTTTTATAACAACTTTACTGAGTTATGATTCATATGCCATAGAATTCACTTTTTTAAAGTATACAATTTTTAGTTGTATACTGTGTGTTATCCTGGTGTGTGTGTGGTGTTATCCTAGGAAGAGGTAAAAGCCGAGGTGAGTATAGAAAGTATGGGCCTTGACTTTAGTGAGCGTACTCTTTGTTGAATAGAATAGTATACAAAATAAATGGAATTCGGCATAATTTGAGATCATGACTTCTATAATGTAAGCATGACTGTGGGAGTAAGAAAAAGAATGACTAAGTCTCCTGGGAAAATCTGGGGACACTCCCAGCTAAAGCTACTGCTTGTCCTGGGACAGGGGAGAGTGTGGTAAGATGCAGGTGGAGCAGAGGTACTGCAGGCAGAAGCGACAGATACAGTCATGGATGCATGAAAATGCAAGACGCGTACTGGGAGCTAAGTCCAGGGAACAGAAGTTAAATAAAAAAGATGCTGGGAATGATGTGAAATGTGCGGCCAGTCAGCCTTCTTGGAGGTCTAGACTGCCACCCACTGAAGCTCACCATTAAAGTGGTGCCAGCCATTTGATATCCACACCTTTAAAAAAAGTGTTTATTTACTTTAGAGAGTGGGGAAGGGAGGGGAAAGAGAGGAAGAGAAACATCGATGTGTGAGAGGAACATCAATCAGTTGCCCCCTGCACGTGCTCCATCCAGGGCCCAGGCCCGCAACCCAGTCAAGTGCGGGACAACGCTCAACTGAGCCATGCTGGCCAGAGCCACGCCTTTGTTTAAAAATTTTTTATTTAGGTCTAATCTGTTACTTTCTGTTTTTATGTGTCCGCACTGTGTTACCATTATTACTGCATGGAATAAAATAGGTTAAAAACAGCAACAATGAGTAGTTGCTTAAGCAATAAAAAGTATGACATTTTGCCCTTTACATTTGCCGTAAATTGGATCAGTCTTTATCTTCTTTTTGGTTTTCTGTTTTCTTTTGCAGTTGTTGTCATAGTGTGTAATGTATTAGTAATAATTGTAGTTAATTGCTTTCATTACACCAATTAAATGAGGCTCTTAAGGCTCATTACTACCCAGCCTTGTCTACATTATTCTTGCCTTTTCTAGAACCCTGCTGCTCAAGTGAATTCCTGAGTAGTTCTCTTCGGGTCATATAAAGAGAGTCTGGTGCAAACTTAAATGCCAGAGAACAGAAACTGATTGGTCAGAAATGATTTACCAATAAACACATTTTTAGAGAGTGGGAGTAGACTTAGGTTATGGAAATGGATTTGGGTTTACCTGAAAACCTAGCATGACAGGAGCTGTTACTGTCTCCTAGGACCACTGGGTTCTCAATAGGTCAGAGGCATCTCCTCCTGTCTTTCGGTGTTGTAACCCCTTTCCTCGGTCTTAGCAGTGCTCATGCTGCCTCAGTATAGATGATATAACTGAGTGGAAATGATGTGTGTAACTTCTGAGACATGTTCTTAAAAGGAATCTGCTTCCTCTATTTCTCACGCCTCTTGGGAAGTGGTGGTGGCTGGAACAGACACTTTAGCACAGGTGGAAGCGTGTTGGAGGCTGTCTGAGCTGCTCCGCCGGCCCGGAGACCTGAGAGTTCTAATGGAGCAGAGCTGTCTAGATCCCTGGACCGTCCGCTTACTTCTGGGCTCTTGGAGAAATCAACTTCTGTCCCATCTAAGCCATCAAATTTTCAGGTCTTTTTTTTTTTATAGTAGCTTAACCTAGAACCTAACAAAAATATCTAAGTTGAAAAAAAAAAACTGTAGGTGGATCAAACACATCTTTTTAGAAGAGTTGGATATGGCAGGGCAGCAGGGCAGCAGGCTTCACTTTTTAGAGTATTTATAGATGTTTTTCAATCTGAATGCCTTTAGTAAAAATATATTCTCATTTTTCTACAATCCCCATCAAGCCTTATTTTCTTTAGCTTACATTCATGTATTTATGTATGTATTTATTTCTTTTTCCACCACCATTTATCCACCCTCCACCCTCTTTCACTTCCAAGACTTATTTTCTTACATCTGTTGGATTCACACATTTATACTATCCTCCTGGCTCCTATGGACATTTGAGTTTGTTATTCCTGAGAATAATCCACATGTGTTTTTTTTGCAACTTGAAAACTCTCATTTATTATTACCCCGTGATAATAAGCAGGGTTTTTTTTAATGTGCTGTAGTCTGGACATGATAACGTAGACCAGATCACATCACTTACACTCACTGGGGCCTGAAAATAACTGAGAAGTACTGCACTCCTGGGACTATCTGGATATTTGGATAGATATGCCAGATCTATCTTACTCATGTTGCTGGGGGAAGCAGACAGGAAAACAGATTTTGTGGGGCTCACCAAGGGGGGCGAGGATGAAACACGACGCAGCCCAGGCAGCAGGAGAGCCTCAGGATTATTTTTCACTTGACACGACATTTAATGAGATGGTGGTTAATGAAGCTTGAGAACCCAGATATTTCAGCCCTTTAAAGCAGCATCAAGTGAAACCCAAAAGTCGATTTTATAACTGAGAAAGAAGTGACTTTTTCTTCAAAGCTTGTATTCATCTTGCCTCCTGTCACAGCTTTTTAGGAAGGACTGTGGTTGTGAGGAAAACATAGGTAGAGGCCCTTGGGAGCCCTCGGCCGCGAGTGACCTTCAAGGCCCAGCAGGCCTAGGGGTTGTGTTATAGGAAATGGCGTGGGTAGGGATAGAGCTGGGAGTCTCAGGTGGCTGACTTGAAATTGGAACTGGAACCTGTGAAGTATGGAAACTATAAGTCAAAATGAATATGAGTGGGTGCAGGACATAAAATCTTAGAGTTCAGCCAAACAAATGAGGCCTCAAGTCTCTGTGGAAATCCAACTAAGAGAGTGACAATTAGCATCAAAATACCAAAAAAAAAGCAAAGCTGTGTGGGTTGTCTGCCTTGCGTTATAGAGACTAATGTACCTAGGAAGGAGGCCAGCCCACACCAGAAGTGGGGAGAAGTGGGCTGAAGATTTCAAATGGCCTGGGACAGTGTTTCTCAAAATTTGTTTCCAAATCACCAGAGATGTTTGCTCAAAACCCAGATTGTTAGACCCCTTGGTAAAATGAATTACATAAAATATTATGGGGCTGAGAGGGTATTTTAATATTTGTTAAGATTATTTTTTTAAAAAGATTTTTTATTTATTCATTTTTAGAGAGGGAAGGGGGGAGAGAGAGAGAGAGAAAGAGAGAGAGAGAGAGAGAGAGAGAGAGAGAGAGAGAGAGAGAGAAACATCAATGTGCGGTTGCTGGGGGCTGTGGCCTGCAACCCAGGCATGTGCCCTGACTGGGAATCGAACCTGCGATGCTTTGGTTTGCAGCCTGCGCTCAATCCACTGAGCTACGCCAGCCAGGGCAATATTTAATATTTTAACGAGTTTTTATTGAGTTCCGAGAAAATTTGAGAGTCAGTAGCAAGCAGTTGAGAAGATGTTGACCAGAGAGCATGAATCTGCAATGAGGCTGCAGGTTGTTCAACATTCGTGGGGCTCCTCGTATGTTCCAGGCACTGTGCAAGGTATTGAACATGATGAACATTACAATGAGGGGAGCAGAAAAGTAAATGAAGAGTGTCAATGCAGTACGGTAGGGGTCTCTGTAGCTGAGACAGGTAGCAGGTGCTACAGGGCCCTGCCTAAGGCTGAGGGGAAAGCATCACAGCAGCTAACGTTTGAACAGGGTATTCAAAGGTAAGTGAAATTTCCCGAATAAAGAAGAGCCACCCCAGCACATATTCCTGGGGGAAGGTGGAAGGGGCATTGGATCTGAACATGGGCAGCGGTGGACACTGAGCCCAGGGAAGCCAGATCTTGAAGATGGTTTCAAGAATGAGATGTAGAAGAATGGACATTTTCCTATAGTCTCAGGGTAATCTGAGGGGTACGTGTGTGGGTCTGTCTTTTGCAGGATCTGTGGGGTCTGGCAGCAGAGGGTCTTTGTGACTGACCACACTTCTTCCCTGGAAGGGGACACCATAGTGGACAAGGCATGCGGTCCCGGCCACCTCAGACCTTTCAGTCTGGTGCAGGGAGACAGAAAGTAAGCGAATATACAGACACTTCAGAAAGTAGTGAGGGCTACGATGAGGATAAATCATGGATTTCTCTCAGGCAGTATGACTTTCTAGATTATTTAGACAAACCCTTCCACTGAAAATACATCCTCTTAAGAGTATGGAAGTGCTGACAAGTTTGTGAAACCAAGGGAAGTCGGGAAGCCTGAGAGGCAAGTGGAACAATGAATGGCTGATTCTGGTAAACTTGACCTTGGGGAGGCAAACAGACATTGAAGCTCGAGCCTTCCCAGGTGGAGATTCTGATGGGAGACTCCACAGGGCTCCAGCCCAGGGCAGGTTGAACAAGTCTCCCCAGTGCCGCCTGCTGCCTGTTCTCTCTGTGGCCTGGTTTTCATTCAGATCTTCCTTCTGACTATCTGGTTTCCTGCCAGTGAGTACATTTCTTTATTTTTAAGTTGGTCACCATCAGTTTCCTTCCTTTCAACCAAAGACTCCCTAGTCAGCACATTATATTTCCTGTTTTAGTTTTTTATTTAGAAATCCTTTTGAACTTAGTCTTTTAAGAATAGTGCGAAGACCATTATGTTCCCCTGAGTCATTCGGTACGTTGCAGACCTGATATATTTACCCTGGAAGATTTTAGCATGTATTTGCTACATACTAGAACCTTCTCTCACATAACCATAATACAACCATCAAAATCAGGACATTAACATTTATTCACTACTGCTGTCTACACCATAACCATCACACCCTTTTCAAGTTTCACCAATTACCAAAATAACATCCTCTGTAGAGAATCCAGTCCAAGAAAACTGTGTAGTATTTACTGTCATGTCTAATCTCTTTCAGTCTGGGAAGTGTCTCAGTGTTTCCTTGACTAACATGACTTGACACTTTGGGAAGATGACAGGACAATTATTGTGCAGAATGTCCCTCAGCTTACGTCTGTCTGACATTCCCTCCTGATCAGACTCAGATTGTGCACTGGGGCGGGGGTGGTGTGTGGGCAGGAATACCACAGAAATGATGCTGTGTGCTCCTTGGAGCCCGCCAGCTGCTGCTTGGTTCTGATCTGATTCAGTCCTGGTGATATTACCTTTGATCTCTCAGTGGTGTTTGCTGGGTTTCTTCACTATGAAATTTGTGCTTTTCTTCTCTTTGCAAATAATAAGAATTTTGTAAGGAGGTACTTTGAGATTATGTAAATATCCTGTTCTCACCAAACTTTCATCCATGTTTAAGGATCCATTGATGTTTCTTGGCTCAATTAATTATTACTCCAGTAATTGTCTTGTGGTGATGTTCTAATTGTATTGTTTTTTCTACATGTATTTGTCAGCTGGCATCATACCATAAGGAATAACTTTTTCTTCTCCCCATTTCTCTATTTATTCATTTATATCATGAATTCATATTGTAGTCAATGGGTGATAATCTCCTATTATCATTATTTATCTTGATGTTGAAATTGCCCTGGACTTGGCCAGTGTGGTCCCTTTCAAGCTAGATCTTGTGTCCCTTTGACATAAGCTCATCATTCTCTAAGCTCATCCTTACTTTCCAGCATAAGACAATGCTCCAGACTAGTCTGTACATTCGCTGCCCCATCCCTGAATCTGACATTTCTCCAGGGAGCACGGGTTCCTTTGAAGGCGAATGGTATTAAAAACTAGTACCTGCTCACCAGGTCTGCTCATTGCTATCCACACACACACACACACATTTATATTTATTCCTATATCTCTCTATCCTGAGACATAGGCGTTCATGCTGATACTTCCAATTTTAATTCAACATTACATTTGTAACCTCCTTACACAACAATAAGAAAGTTGGTTCCAAGGATCCTTAACATATTTAGTAATTAGATCAACCCTCCCTGTATGTTATCCACCTCCTATAGTCATAACTTTCTTCCACCCCAACCCCAAGCAGATACTGTTCTGACCTTTCTCAGGCTCTAACACTTGACTCTGGGCTGCCATAGAGGCCACACCCCTACCACGCAGACTCCCTCCTTACTCCCCCCGGGCTCCAGTGCTTCACCCAAGGCCATGTTGTTACCTATGCAGGAGCCTTTGGCATCCTATTGAGGCTCCAACACCTGCCTTTGGCCACGACAGCACCCAACCCTCAACACACATGTCTGCCTTGCTTGGTCTACGTAATTGCTTTGGGTTGTGTTATTTAGAAAGGCAATAATGCAGCCAGGAAGAGCAGTAACATAGGAAGGCAGGCAGGAAGCTGGTACGTTTTCCTTGAGGGTATGGAAAACGAGTCAACTGGGGAATTGCCATAGAAAAGTCGGTAAAAGTAAATGGTGGAAAAGAAGTGGAGACTGACTGGATGAAGCTTTGGAAGCAGTCAGGGGTGGTGGAGGCAGACCTCTGCACAGGGGCCATCAGAGGAGAGAGGAGCCGAACGGTGTGTGAGGGAGTGGGGGCAGGACTGAAGCACGGGCTTTGACAGGAGGTTATTGAGGAAATTGAGAGCTATCTAACAAGTAGGTTGAATAGAGGTTATCTGCAACTTTTTTCCTATAAAATTGCCAGGTTATTCTGGGTTTTGGGGAATGAGGCAATTTCCCAGAAGCAGGATATAGGAACTCTGAGTCATAAGATGCATTATTGTGCAAATTTCCACGACAAAGCAAAATGAATTTATAAACGTCCCATTGAAGCTCCAAGAAAAGTAAGCAAAAAAGTTTTTAGTAAGTGAGGAATGGTACATGGAAATTAATAATTTTGTACTGTTACTAATTTAATATATGTAAAGTGTCATTTGTATTTTTTTTATTTAGTGTACTTTAAAAAAATAGACTTTATTTTTTAGAGTAGTTTCAGGTTCACAGCAAAATTGAGCAGGAGGGACAGAGATTTCCTACATACCCTCTGCCCGCACACATGCATAATCTCCCTCATACCAACACCCCCCCACCAGAGTGGTGCATTTGCTACAATTGATGGACCTACATCATTCTCACCCAGAGTCCACAGTTTACATTAGAGTTCCCTCTTGGTGTTGTACATCTGGTGCATTTGGACAAAACCTGTGTTCTCCCTATCTTAGTGCCTTATTTCAAGAATAGAAAGAGTATTCATAGAAACTTTCATTGGGTAACTTTCAACGTATGGCTCCATATCTAGTGTGTTACAAATGTCTCAAGTGTGAATTGTCTTGTCAAGGGATTTCTCAGGAATTTAACACTGCTGCTGGGAAGCAAACGCTAATAACCAGGGGACCCAGTCTGCCTGTCATGAAGTCCACAACCCATCATCAGACGAACTTAAACTGTCACACCACCTGATTTTTCCATGGTTCATGAGCAAATCTCTATTTCATCAGTCTTCTCAAGGTTGCCTTGATGTTTCAAGTTGGTTCTTAAGTCTTCAGCTATTTCTTTAAGGAGTCAATCCTTGATAGTTGCAACCTATGCAAAAGGGTGGGCTCCAGAAAACTCTATAGCGCACGCAGTAAGATCCTATCAACCTCCAACAGATATGGGATCGATGAATGATTGGCTCTTTCACAAAAACTAACATTTTGATGAATTCATTTCATCATTTACATTCTAATATGTTTGTTTCTATTTAAACATTTGACATTAAATTTATACACGATAAATTTTACACAGAAAAGTTAATTTTATGCTATTTTTCTGTCTCATAAAATAGAGCAATGCTATTTAAAAAAAGAAGTTGAAGAAGAAATAGTTTAGCTGTCTAGCTGTGCACAGCGACCGGCTGGAAACCAAGATGATGTATTCTTCATTAGCAGCTGCTTCATCTCTATTATTTTTCTAGTGAAAGAAAATGTAGAAATACTTTAGCATTTACAAAGTGACTATTTTATTTAAAATTCTGAGTATTTTGTATGTTTTACATGCTATTAGAAAAACTCTCTTCTGTGTTGACAAGTCTCAGAGTGCTTCAGTCGGCAAACCTAAAATTGTCCCCAAAATAAATTTATTTTTTAAAAAATGCTTCAAAGTGTAACAGGGTACAGCCAAGAGGGGGGCAGCAAATAGGGATTTGGAATGGGGCCCAGAACTCAAGGTGTTCAGGAAATATAGGATGTCCTCACCCCCACCCCCGACAGGTGTGGGTTGGGGGAGGGGACAAATGGAGCAGGGCCATTGAGAGCTGTTTCATATAGCAACAGCTTTGCAGCTAACCTCTGATGTGGTCATTTAACATATCTATAACCTTTAACTGGTTACATAAATAAGTTAAATAGCCATGTCCATGCTCTGAGTCAGGGGAATGGAAGTAACTTCCCCACCAAGGCATAACTGGGGGACGGGTCCCCCGAGTTACAGTGCCTGCATGAGAGCTTGGAGATGATTGGCTCCATAGCATGGGGCCACGCCTGCCCAGGATCACAATGGCAGCCCAGTAAAGCTGGAAGAATATGTGAGTGCTGGCAAGTGTAGCCAATTGTAGGGGAAGCCGGAAATGGGACTGCAGAGGAAGATTGGTGCGGGGATTTAAACCCAGATGCGGCAGCCACTGGGGGGAGAACCATGCAGCTTTGCCAGAGTGGGGACCCCCGCAGCTTTAGAAGGGGGAACCACCACCCGGCTTTAGCAGAGATCCCAGTGACACAGCTGATGGTGCCGAGAACCGAGGGAGGCCTATCAGCCGAGACGGATTACCAGGAAGAACCGGGGGCTGCCTGAGCCATGGACTTCTATTTCTTTTCCTGAGATATGGTACCCCAGACTGGGCAAAGGGGGTAGGAAGAACTATGTGTGCTTGTGGGTGTTTTAAGGGACTTTGGGATTTTGATGAAGACATTAGGTCACTACTTTAAGTTTGTATAGCATTAAATAAACATTTCCTCTCCTTTTCACGAATCTCTGGCATTGAGAGATGTCTTTCCTCTGGCGGCAGACATAACAAACCTGGGGGCGTTCCTTTCTGTAATAGTATATTGCCCTTTGGCCCCCACCTGGTCCTTTGTTGTTCTGTAACAAAAGGACTATGTTAGAAAAATGGTCTGTGGCAGCTAGACAAAAATGTTGTATCAATAGATTTAGGAGGAAATTGAGACAATGAATAAAAGAATTACCCTGGAAATTACGGGTAGGACCAGAAGGGTGAACCAAAGTATAGAGACATGATGCTTTCTTGACTATGGGTCAATCACAACAGACCATACTTCCTGCCTCAGAAGAAGAATAAAATGGAAAGTAAGGACCTGAGAAATCATGTACAGCAATGCGCAGCTTAACCATAGGATAGGTTCTGAGAAATGCATCATCAGGTGACTTTGTCAGCGTGGGAACATCACAGAGTGCATTTCCATAAACCAGATGGTTGGCAGAGCCTCCGCCACCCCTAGGCTGTATGGTATAGCCTATTGCTCCTCGGCTATGAGCACGTACAACACGTCACTGTACAAAACAAGATTAAATCAAGGACGAGAGAAAATAATGCAATCAAGAGACAAGGTAAACGTGAGACATACAAGGTTGCTGCTGTTTTAATAAGGTGTGCTGTTTTACAGAAAATTATTTTTTAATAAGTAGAGCTCTAAAATAGTGATAGAAAGCATAGCATACTATAATACATAAACCGGTAACTTAGTTGCTTCTTATCAAGCATCATATACATAACTGTATCTGCTGTATTTTTACAAGACTTGCAGTGCACTAGGCTTGTTTACGCCAGCGTTGCAAACGTGAGTAATACGTGTTTTACGGCCTCACGACGTGACATCACTACGTTATGACATTATACGTCACGACGGCTTCTACGTCAGTAGGTGATAAGGGCTTTTGAGCTCCATACCGCGCTTTAGGGTGCAGTCCTGCCTGTTGTTGACCGAGACATCGTTAGGCGGCACGTAACTGCAGTGCAACTATGCTGTGAAACGTGGAAGGTGAAGTTCAGGGAGACAGAGGAGCTTGTCTGGGGGAGGAGCCGTTAGGGCAGGGCTGGTTTTCCGGGGGGATACGGCTTCTGGGGGGTCTCTGCAGGTCTCCTGGTTGTCTCAGTTCCTGGTTTTACCTGTTCAGACTCATAAAGTACCACTGCTCTGAAGACATCAAGGCATAGGCCCTACAAAATGTGAACTAGCTTTGCTTAACTACAACCCAGCAACGGAAATGACTGGCAGAGGGTGGGGGATGGTGGGCCCAGAGCAGGGAGTGAGATGGAGGAAGGGGGTGTATACTTGCCGTGTGGCTGGGAGAGAATATTCCAGAACACGGGAACTGGGGTGTGATGGAGGATGTGTTGTTGCAGCCACTGCATCCACTTTCTTTTAATTAGTTGGCTTTTACTTAATAAAACAATTCTAATTCTGGTCATGGGGCATTAAGTAATAAGATTGTGGTCATAATAGCCAGCAATCAACATTATGTATATTGCATACCAATTGAAGTGCTTGTACAATCACATTTTACTTCCGTTTTTTAGACACTTCCCGCCCCCGCTCCCCCTCCCCAATACCTGAGGGAGGGGGAAAAAGCAATTTTACTGACAAATGAAGCGGGGGCAGATTAAAAGCTAAGGAGGATGTAGTATCTCTGAATTCCCTTCTGACCTTTCTGTGGCTGCAGCCGCTGTGTACGTGTTTTCGATTTTGCGTTTTCTCTTTCCCTTATTTCATATCAGGCTCCCACAGCCGGACACAGCCCGTGAGCTCATGTTAACACCACCCAGCTAGGTGCCCATTATATTCTGTGCTCTAATTCCATCAGCTGGCACTTGGATTGCTTCCAGTTTTTGTAATTCCTAAATACTCCTGTGAACTTCTTCATACAACTCATCTTTTAGGTTAATTTCTTAGGATAAACTTCTTGAAGTAAAATAGTGAAGTACTGTATGTAAACATTCCATAGTTCTTTGCTCATATTGCCAGCTTGCTCGCTAGACTGAAGCAACTTACAATGTCAACAGTAATAACTATTTTCCCACAGAATTAAACATATTGAGATGTATTTTTATTTGTTTTAACAGGTGTACTATGTCACCTCAAGCTTTTAAAAATCTGCATTTCTTGAATTGTTACTAAGGCAGTGAATTCTTGCAGTTTGTACTCTTCAGCATGTATTTCTGCTTTTAAATTACCTAGTGAAGTCTTACACACTGTCAATGATCTGTGCATGCTGAATGCTAAACTTGAGTTATATTTATCTCATTTCTCCCATTCTGTCTCATTTCTACTTACTTAAATAGATTCTAACCATATTTTTTTATTTTATGTTTTTAAAAATTTCCATCTTTTCTGTAGTGACAACTTCAATATTTTCATTGTTTAGAATAGTTTCTCTTTTTTATAGAAATTCCATATGTGTTGTCCAATTTTATTTTGCTTCTTAATTGCTGAAGTCTTTCAATCCAGTTAGACCTTAATTCAGTATATTATTACTCATATTGGTTCCATATTACATTTTTTAAACAGTATACTTATTGTGTCCCTTCTCTGTGACCAGCACTGTCCTAGGCATTGCTGATATTAAAGGAAGGTGATATCTTAAAGGCAGTTCTTGCTCTCAAGGGTCTTACAGTTTACAGACCATGCAGGTGAGTGTGTCCAGGTACAGAACTGTGTATGTATAGTGTTAGTATGTTGATAGGTAGAGGCCATGCAGGAGCACTAAGCAGGGTTGTTTAACCCATTCTTGGGGATTCAGGGAAAGGCTTCTGGAGAAAAAGGATGTCTAATTGAGGACCTGAAAACCAGTATGAGTTGGCCAGGTAACAAGGAAACAGAGGAGGCCTGTTCCAGGTAGAGGAACAGCAAATACTAAGACTGAACCAGCAGGGGTTGGTGCTTCTATAAGGAAGTAAGATCATTCCTTGTACTGAAAGTACTTTGAAAAGGAATCAAAAGTAACCTTCTACTCATCTACAATTGCTGACTGCAAATGAGTTAAGTTTTTACCATTGCTGTATTTTAGTAGTCTTGATAAATAAAGCCCTAGACTCCTGGTGCATGTAGCCAGCTTTGAAGGCCTTGGAGAAGTGAGGTTCCATTTCTGATGTAACAAACTCAAAGAGAGCAGGAAAAGAGGGAGTGTTTAGTGGCCTATCTTGACTTTTTAGCTTTTCCTGAATGAGCCACTGACGTTAGGGGATCTGGCCATGGCCCAAGAAATGTCTCAGCCACCATGTATCATTTGCCATTTCCATCCCAGAGAGCAAGCCTGGACCCAAGAGTGGGAATACAGGGTGGAGTAGACGATGGTGCCAATATTTCCTATCAGGCCCTGAGAAATGGATCTCTTTCTTAAGAACCACCTGGTATTAAATGTACTTAATTCAGCACTAAAAGTACTTAATTCATTTGGCTTAAGAGGAAGGATCAGGAAGGAGTTTGGATATTTAGGAAGGAATTCCGATATTTGGAAGAGGGCTTTTGGCAAATTGCAAATAATTGAACATAAATTATGAGATGAGGGGAAGGGGTACCTGTACTGTTCGGGAACTTCCTTTTCTCTCTTTTTTAATGTTGATGGAGCTAGGCACATTTTAATATTTTTGAAAATTGTATTGCACGATGATGGAAGAATCTGGCAGACTTTTTGTTTTAATTAAATCCATATTACATGCCACACTATTGTAGGGAGGAAAGAATATTTCTTTGAGACCCTCTGCCTTCCTAGGTTCTTTGGCTGGGGCCTTACTAAGGAGTGCCTAAAGATAGATTAATAAGAGAAAAACAAGTTTTTCGTTTGTTTGTTTATCTCTCTGGGTTTTATTTATTTATTCTGACACAAGTAATTCAATTTTCCTTATATGTTTTTAATTTTATTTTTCATTTATAATTTACATTCAATATTATTGAGTATTAGTTTCAGGTGTACAGCATAGCGGTAGATAATCATATACTTCATAAAGTGATCCCCCCAATATTTTCAGTACCCACATGGCATTGTACGTAGTTACTGCAGTATTATCAACTGTATTCCCTATGCTGTACTTTGTCTCCATGACTATTTTGTAATTATCAATTTTCACTTCTTAATTCCTTTACCCTTTTTACCTAGCCCTTCAAAGCCCCCTCCCACCAAGCAACCATCAGTTTGTTCTCTGTGTCTATGAGTTTGTTTCTGCTTTGTTTGTTAATTGATTTTTTAATTCCACATGTATGTAAAATCATATGGTATTTATCTTTCTCTGTCTGACTTATTTTGCTTAGCTTAATATCCTCTAGGTCCAACCATGTTGTCCCAAATGGGAAGATTTTATTCTTTTTATGCTGCGTAATATTCCACTGTATATATGTACCACTGCTTTTTTATCCACTCATCCATCAGTGGACACTTAGGGTTGCTTCTGTATCCTGGCTGTTGTAAATAATGCTGCAGTGAATTTAGGGATGCATACATGTGTCTTTTTGAATTAGCATTTTCTTTGAGTAAATATGCAGAAGTGGGATTGCTGGGT
Organism: Tonatia bakeri; assembly: GCA_004024845.1. Classification (NCBI taxonomy): domain Eukaryota; kingdom Metazoa; phylum Chordata; class Mammalia; order Chiroptera; family Phyllostomidae; genus Tonatia; species Tonatia bakeri. Next base: position 74,490 of record PVIA01007268.1, read on the forward strand.
CACATGATAGTTCATTTTTAAATTTTTGAGGAACCTCCATACTGTTTTCAACAGTGGCCATACCAGTTTGCAATCCCACCAACAGTGTGTGAGGGTGTCCTTTTCTCATGCTCTTTCCAACACTTGTTGTTTGTTGACTTATTGATGATAGCCATTCTGACAGGTGCGAGATGACATTGTGGTTTTCATTTGCATTTCTCTGATGATCAGTGATGTTGAGCATCTTTCCATGTGTCTGTTGGCCATCTGTGTGTCCTCTTTGGGGAAATGTCTCATCAGGTCCTTTACCCATTTTTTAATTGGATTGGGGTTTTTTTGGTGTTAAGTTATATAACTTTTTAAATAAATTTTGAACATTAACCCCTTGTCATGTGGATCATTGGTGAATGTGCCCCCATTCAGTTGGTTGTCCTCATTTTGTTGATGGTTTCCTTTGCTGTACAAAAAATTTCTACATTGATGTCATCCCATTTGTTTATTTTTTCATTTGTCTTGCACAAGGAAACATATCTTAAACATATTACTAAGCAATAAAACACATGAAAGTTTATGAACACATGCTGATTGCATATACGAGGGAGAAACTGATGAGGAAGAGTTCTTGGGGCGTGTCCTAGGTGGGTTTTTGTCTTGTGTGGGATGTAGTTGGTGACTTTTCTCATGGAACACAGGTTTCATCCATCAGGGATACCCCTGTGATAGGATCTCCACCATTCATCATTGAACTGAAAGGAAGAAAGGGCATAGAAACCATTTCAGCAAGAAAGGGCATGGAAGGAGGAGGATGGCCAGCAAAATTAAATGCTGAAGAAAAGCCAAAAGAAAAAGAGAACTGAGAAATTTAGTCCATATCATGTCACTGGTGACCTGGGAGAGCACAATTCAGTAAGTTGGATCAACAGAAGCTGTACTGCAGGGATTCCTTAAGGTAATGAGAAAATGGAAACAGTAAATATACCTTTATATGGTAGGAACTTAGTAGTAAAGACAAATATGTCAGCTATAGACACTAGGTGTTTGTTTGATTTATCTTATCTCTGGTTGTAGCCCATCTAATGTAACCCTATGGTACTGTACACAGTGCGATTAGAGTTGCCCTTTTGCTGCCTGGAAATACACTCACTGGGCCCAGTCCTGCATACGTTCCAGTAAGAGCGTCAGTCTGGAGCTCAGCAGGCTATATTCTGCACAAGGCCAGGAGTACCAGCCACAGGATGTTAGGGCAACCCTGAGAGCTGTGTGGTGTACACACTGTACAACCGTAAAGCTTTAAAGCGACAGAAGCCCTGAATCTGGCACTGTCTGTTTTGAAGCAAAGAAGAGAATAAGTGCTACATTTTTTGTTTGACTCTGAATATATCCCTTTTGCCTGCCAGAGTGGGGGGAAAGACGCATTTGTCTTGTCTCATTTATGGCCAGAGTATAACTATGATTAAAAAATAAATAATGACAAAAAATAAATCTTGTAAGGATATTCCCTGACAGTAATAGTAGCCGCCCAGAAGAGAACATATGGCGATTGGCTGAAAATGGGATAATAAACACATGGAGAGAAATTCAATAGAAATTCAAGGTCATAAATGTAATAATTATCCATTGAATAGTAGTATGGAGTTTTTTTTCCAAGCAGTATTTCTTCCTTCACAAGAGTAAACAAGGTTGAGTATATAAAACATCTTTCAGCCACAATCTAGTAGAAACATTAAGCAGGCTTGAATTTAATAACATTAAAACCATGGGGGAAAAAGTAAATATTGCTCTTAGAATATTTACCTTAATGTATATTAACATCTGATATATGTTGAGTACAAAGGTTAAACCAGTGAGTGTATATAGAAAATTAGTGAATAAAAATAATGTGATGCAAAGTTCTCATGTCACAGAAGAAACCAAGTATGGCAAGTAATTTGCTTAAAGTCATACAACTAGTTTTATCAAAACAAGAACTAGTAAAGGACATTCAGATCCCTACTAAATGCAGCCACCAGTAATTATTTATGAAATCATGTTTTCATGCATAAAATGTCTTACAATTAAGGGAGTTTAAATGAATTTTTTGCAAACTTTATATATATCCCATTTCAAGCAAATATGACATGCTTTAAAATTACAGGTTTACACAATATACAAATCTTACCAGTTTTGTAAGGTGATTGTTCTTCCAGTTTTAAGTGATACCCGTTGGGTACCTTTAAAAACAAAGTCTGGCTCACTTCCCCGTATCCTTTCACATAAAATGCAGTCTGCCTCATGAAAGTGCGGACAGCTAACCTGTTTTTGAAAAGGATTCAATTGTACAAAGCAAGGTTTATCTGTAAACTATCCAGTTTGTAATTTTTTAAAAATCACATTTTTGTATGCCATAAAGAAAAGCAAAGCACAAATAAGGAGTTATTAGTTTTTCTGAATACCTGCACCATCTTAAAGATTAGCACTTGGGAGCTGGCAAGTACAAGGCTCCTAGTTATGGCTGTAGCTGTAGTGAAATTCTGAATATATGTTTCTGTATTTATTTCCTGAACTTTTGCATCTGAGTTTTTCCTGAGTGATGAATGAATGTGTAGACTGTGGGTGTTTTTTGCATGTGGTCTAGATGTAAATATCAGAGATGCAGATGGTATTAGACTAAGTTCCCTTGTCTAGTGATTCATGTCAGCATTCAGCCTCTACTGAAGGGAGCCCCATTTTGCTTTTTAGAGAGAAGCTTGTGAGGACTGGTAGAAATGACTGCAAAAGATTTTGCAACTCCTTGATACTGGCAGTGTGTTCTGATAATGAAATTTTGCTGAGGTTTTCTTATATGTTGAAGGATTGGTGAACAGAGATTTTATCAGAAAATTAATTCCTGCTGACCTCACGGGCATCCAGCGAGATTATGAGAGTAGGAGTACTTTGCAAATGGTAGAATTCCATAAGTAAAATGCCGCATAACCAGATTAAGCTTTAGCCTTGAGGTAATGGTGAGTAAGCAGAAGCTATAGTAAGGACATAACAGGATATTTGCAGAATCATTGCAAATGGTAGTGAAATGACTTTTAACCCCTTTTGTTTTTGACCTTTGGAAGAAGGGCAAAACTATACTATTTATAATGGTAGTGGGATGGATGAGGCATGGGAATTTTTCCTAGTAGAGGATCAAGGCTGAATGAGAAACAGAAAACGTGGTGCAGAAAATTCTTTACTTACCCGCTTGGGTTGCGGCTCATTATGTACTGGGCCAACTAACTGCCTCTCTTCCCTCCATTTCTTCTTTCTCTTCTTCAATCACATCATCTCTTAACTCCTTTTAATTCTCTCTTCCAGGCCACCAGTCATCTCTTATATATCATTTTCCTCTCCATGGTGTTGAGGCTGGGGTTGGAGAGAGGCTATGCATTCTCCGAAGAGGAGGGATGGGGAAGTGGCCCTTTCTGGCCTGGGGCTGGAATAGTAACATGGATTTGTTTTAATGAGGTGAGGTAAGGCCCACAGACAGGAAAATGATTGTCATGAAGGAAGATGTTCACCCACAGTCCCCTAGAAAGAGGAGACAGGGTACACCACACAAGGCTACATGGGAAAGCACCAGGGCCAGTCAGGAGGCAGAGGGAGTGAGGGGAAAACATGGGTCAGAACCTTTACTGTGGAAGATACAGGTAGGGCAAGTAAGCAGGCTTAGGATGGGCTAGTTTGAATCATTTCAGAGGGCTCTGGGCATAAGGACTGCTTCTAGTCCTCCAGTACTTGGCCCTGGGTGCTTAGAGCACAGGAATGGTAGCTTTGGGTGCGAGAGCCCTGAAGAGGAGATAGTTGGAGGTGTGTGCTCTGGATTAGCTGGTTTGCTTATGAAAGGTGCATTTGTAAGTGAGTTATTCACTATCTTTAGGGATTAGCTAGCCCTGGGATGGACAGTCTTTCCATAGTCAGCAAGGCCCCTGATGACAAAGCATCAGAACGCAAAAACAGAAACAAGTGTCGGCATCCAGTCAAGATAGAGGTGTAGGTAGATGTGCTTCACCTCCTTGCACAGCCACAAAAAGAATTACAATGAAATCTCAAAACAAATAGCACCCAGAACTGTCAGAAAATCAATCATATGGAACTCTGGCAACCAAGGATTTAAAGAAGCCACATTCATCCAGACAGGTAGGAGGGGTGGAGACATGGAAACAGGCAGAGAGATGAGGAGATGCTGTGTGGTGCGGAGGACCAGCGGTGGCAGTGGATGGGCACGGGCCATCCCACATTCATGTGTGGTAGATAAAAATCAGGAGGGATACCTTGGGAACAAGTGGTCCCAGGCCCAGGCCAGCTCAGGATGCCAGCATCAGGAAGATAAATCCCCATAACTTACAGCTGTAAGACCAGTGGGGGTTGGGGAGGTGGAAAAAACTGCTGGGTTTTCATGAAACTCTGCTTAAAGGGCTTGCATGGTCTTCAAATGTATGCACACCCATACACTCTGGAATTCAACACCAGGGCAACAGCTAGCTGGAAGGGTACCAGTCTCTTATGGGGAGTGGGTGAAATGACCAGAAATGGGACCAGTGCCAAGTGAATCTTCAGAATCCAGGCAGCTGCACAGTCCCCTCTCTGAGCCCTCCCCCTACACAGAGCCACAAGGTGGTGAAGTGGATTGCCCCATCCTGGTGATTTCACCCCACACAATTTACAGGTTGCCTTTCCTACAATAGGCCATGCTACTAAGACAGGGAGTTAAAGCAGCTCTACCTAGTAATACACAGGAACAAACACAGGGAGGCTGCCAAATTGAGGAGATAAAGAAGTACAGCCCAAATGAAAGAACAGAACAGAACCCCAGAAAAAGAACTAAATGAAATGTAGATAGCCAACCTATCAGATCAGATCAAAACACTGGTGATCAGGATGCTCAAAGAAATCAGTGGGTACTGCAGCAACATAAAGGAAGAAATGAAGGTCACAGTAAGTGAAATAAAGAAAAATCTACAGGGAACCAACAGTGAAGGTGAGGAAGCTGGGATTCAAATCAATGATTCGGAACATTAGGAAGAAATAAACATCCAACCAGAACAGAAAGAAGAAACAAGAATTTAAAAAAAAAAAGGATAGTATAAGAAGACTATGGAACATCTCCAAATGTATTATCATTCAGATTATAGGGATGCCAGAAGGAGAAGAGGAAGAGCAAGAAATTGAAAATTTATTTGAAAAATAATGTAGGACAACTTCCCCAGTCTGGCAAAGGAAATAGAATACAAATCCAGGAAGCACAGAGAGTCTCGAACAAGTTGGGTCCAAAGAGGACTAACAAGACACATCATAATTAAAATTCCAAAGGTTAAGGATAAAAATAAAATCTTAAAAGTAGCAAGAGAAAAGGAAACAGTTACTTAGAAAGGAGTGCCTATAAAACCATTGGCTGATTTCTCAAAAGAAATTTTGCAGGCAAGAAGGGACTGGCAAGAAGTATTCAAAGTGATGAAAAGCAAGGACTTACAATGTAGATGACTATCCAGCAAAGCTATCATTTAGAATGGAAGGGCAGATAAAGTGCTTCCCAGAAAAGGTAAATCAAAAGGAGTTCATCATCACCAAGTCATTATGACATGAAATGTTAAAGGGACTTATTTAAGAAAAAGAAGATCAAAATTATGAATGTTAAAAAGGCAACAAATTCACAACTATCAACAACTGAATCTAAAAAAAAAGCCTAAGTGAACAACCAGAATAGGAACAGGATCATAGATATGGAGATCATTTGGAGGGTTTTCAGCTGGGAAGGGAAGGGGTAAAATGCGGGGGAAAGGAATCAGTGGGAAGCATAATTGTTAGGTGCAGAATAGGCAGTGGAATGTGAAGAATAGTATAGGAAATGGAGAAGCCAAAGAACTTAGATGCATGACCCACGGGCTTGGACTAAGCGGGAGATTGCTGGAGAGAAGCGGTGTACCAGGTGGAGGGGAGCAAAGGGGGAAAAATTGGGGCAACTGTAGTAACATAATCAAATATGCTTAAAAAAAGAAAACAAAAACAAGGACATGCCTAATATAAGAGACCTGAAATGTTTCTACTGCTTAGATTGGTGGCCTGTCAACATAGAGTCCACGTGTGTATGTGGATACTGAAGAGCCTGTGTCATGTCCGGAAGTCCTCTACCATCCAATCTTGGAATGAGTTGGAGCTTAGAAGGGGTTGGGCAAGAACCCAGTGGGGCAGGAGGAGCTAAACAACAAATATGTCCTAGAAAGCTGTGGAAAGTCTGAAAAGGACTTTAGGACATAGATTTAGTTATTAAGTGACATAATAAACTCTTTCCTACCAATTTCACAGATAAACAAGGAACTACTTTTTTACCTGGCCAGATTTAAAAAAAGTATTTTGAGACGGGTACTTGGGTGCAATATTCAGCAGATAAGCAATCATTTTTTTTTTTTTTTGTATTCTTCTTTCTAGAAAGATCTTTTTCCTGTTTCCATAAAAGAAACGGGGATCAGTTCATGTTCTCTTCCCTTCAGGCTGTCTTTAAAGGGATAAAACAGGCTTTCCCTGCTCAGCATGGCTTAGTTACTTGGCATTAACAGCTCACAGAGAACAACTCAATTGCAGCCAGAGAGAAACAGGATCCTTCACTTCCTGCAACTGTCTGGGACACAGCTGTCTTCTGCGGACGGTGGTAGGGGCAGCAGACAGGGAAGTTTAGTTTCGCCATTTGAAGATACTTAGTCTTTTGGTAAACCAAAAATGTCTCTTTTGAGTAAATGATCTGTATCTGTCGTGGGGATTTCTCTCCGCTGCCTTTTCTGATGGTGTCTGGCTCTAGAGAGGAAGATTTTGGTGAAGGAAGCTCGCCCCAGGTGCTAGCTCCGAGTAGTCCTCTGGGTTTTTCTGCCTCTGTGGGGATGACCTTTGCCTCCTTCACTTACGAGCCGTCTGTTGGTATCCAGGGTCAGAGTCACCATGGGGCAGCTTCTAGTCCTTCCTGTTGACCTGATCAGGGACAGAGAGTTTCCAGCTCCCTCTCCTGCTCACCCTGCTCTGAAATGCTCTCTTTTGCCAGCTGCAGGGCTTCTCCTGCCCTTTCTGTCTCTCCCACTCTCTCCACATGGCTTTCCTCTCCAGCCCCAGTCAAAGGGACTCCCCTGATTTGGGTAGTTCCTGTCTGCATCTTCCTGGCACAGTGAACCTTACTGCTTTGTCTTAATGCCTGCTGGGACCACAGGGAGAAACCAGCTTCCTGGTGAGGAAACATATTTTAAAATTTTGTTACTAACACACAAGCATTTAAACTGAGTAAAAGAAAGGCTGTTATCACTGAAATTGAAAAAAGTTGCTAATGAAGCTTCTTGTTGTTGGTGCATCCCTCTCATCCTGCCGTGTCTGAGTGAGACATGCCAGAATTAATTACCTGGAGGCTCTTGGGCAGTGGTTCTTGTGCCTGGCTGCTGAGGGGATTCTGGAATGTTCATGCCATGCCCAAGCTCCACTGATGGCTAGTTTAATAGAAGTCTTTAGGACCTGGGCTTCAGTAGGTGTCGAAAGCTCCTAGGTGACTCTCATGGGCAGCCAGGGTTGAGAATGATGCCTGATACCCCAGGCCATCAGCAGTGGCTGCACCTTGGCAATCGTAGACACTCAGGATCTCATACCCAGACCACGCCAGACCCAGAATCAGCATTGTAACCAGCTTCTCTCCCATGAGAAGCAGTGATAGTTTTGGATACCATCCTGGGAGGAGTCGGGACTCAGCCTTAGGTCTGGGACTTCCAAGACTCTGTGTGGGACAAACCAAACCCTGTCCCATCTCCCTCTGCCTCTTACCTCAATACTGTGTCACAAGAGAAGTTAAGTTAAAATGTACCTCACATGCTGCCTCAATGATGCATACAGTTAACCCCCCCCCGCCCCGCCCTTCCCACACACAGAGTGTGTCAGGCCTGGGTACTTGGTACTGGTGGACATGAATCCAGCAGTAAAATGAACATAAGTCTGTGAACCCCTGGTTTTAACTTAGGTTGGGTTGGTCATTTGCTTGTCAAGAGTCCCAGGCACCAGAGCCACCTCCCTCTGGACTTGCCTTCTCTCAGTTTCCAGAGCCACCTGGTCATGGAAGTAGAAATGATACAGGTAACAAACCAAGTAGTGGGGATGGTGGGGGGACTAAGGGAAAATGCATGACCTTGGAAGCAGTGGGGTCAAATTCCAGCTTCACTGTGTGACTGGGCATTCATCTCAGGGGACTTCCGATTCCTTGTCAGTACTCTGTCAGAGCCCAGGACTAACACTGACCCCCTCACGAGTACTGAGGAAAACCAGGTCTGAGACAAAAAATTAACAAAGGCTGTTTTTTTCATAAATTCGTGGAAAGGGTGTGCATCTGCTGTCTTTTTCCTTTTAGTAGTTAGGGGGCGCTAGAAAGGAAAGCATGTTTTACAGAGTAAAAAGAAATGCTTGAGGCAGCGTCTGATTGACAAGTGTTGGATTGAGGTGAGAGTTTTGAAAATGAGGAAAACTTCCCTGTTGGTCTTTAGGTACATTTGACAGATTTGGTGGGCTGCAAGGGGTTGAGCGAGCACTTAGGGGGCATTTCAAAAGAGGAAAGATAGCTCAGTGTTGGGAAGGAGGGTTTTCTGTGGCTGGTCCTATCCTAGAACGAGTGGGGGTCACTGGGGTGCTTTATTAGGGTCAGGTCTTCACAAGAAGCCAACTGCCATGGCGTGATTTTGTGGTTTTGTTTGTTTTTTGTTTCCTCACAATTGCAGGGACAGAATTATTTACATCCTGTCTCTGAATGTAGTAGGCAGACAATATAAAAAATCATCTTCCCATGGCTCCATCTATTAGGGACAGTTAGATCCAATTCTTTTTTTCACGTTCACAAGTCTGCTTTCTTCTTACAGAGAGCACAGGCTTAACTCTGGGGCTCAAGGTCAGGTATTTCAACTTGGGGTTCCTATTTTCTGTCCACAGTTGGAAAAAATTGTGTGTTAAAATTATTTTTGAAAAACATTGCAGATGAAAACAAAGAAGCATCAAGTGAAACTCACCTAATAGTAGCAAAACAGCACTTAAGAAAACAACTGGGGCGTTAAATCACCATCCTTTGGATGACCTGTAATAAATTGCATGTCGTCCAAGTCATATAAATTAGCCCCAAAGATGGATGAGCCACTTCTGCCCTGTGAACTGCTAGTAGCCATCCTGTTGTTACGAAAGCAGTGCATTGCCTTCTGATGGAAATTGTGTGGTACCTCCTGTCTTCAAGTGATCCACTCAATCCACACTGCTGGCTCGGAACTGAAAGAGAGTTCAGGACTTCACAGATAGGAAATTCTCTGAGATAGGACTTTGGAGCATGTGGCCTATTACTTGCATGCTTTTCAAATCTCTTCTTCCTGTGGCTTCTAGGAAAACCAGGATTTTCCAGAGTGATGTTTGCCTTTGCTTGCTGGGGACTGCTTTGTGTGGTTTTAAGATTGCAGCCCTGTGAGAACAGGCTCTGAAAGGGGCTAGTAAGTCTCCCTGGGAAACCAGGTAACACAGGTGGCAGGCATGACCTGACTCTTAACACGGAGGGTTACCGTGGGAATCAGGCCTGATAAATACATCATATCCTTTGAAGCTTGCTCTGCTTTGTTTGGTATAGCCCTGCTGATGTAAACCGGATGTTTTAGTTCAAGGCATAAGGAGTGAACTCCTTATCTCATGAAATACGTCTTAAAGACCCTCTGGAGTCAGCATGACTAACAGACCCTGCCCTATGACAAATCTCTGGGTTCCCTCAATTGTTATCTATGGATAGTACATGATTTTGTATGACTATAGCCTTTTGACACTGATTGATGAGCTCTGCATGTATACACCTACACATACCATTCCCGATAAAAGCCATTTGGGAGAAGGACTTGGGGCATTCTCCACTAGAAGGAATTGCCACCCACTTTCTCACCCAAACAGCAAGATTGTGCCTGGGATGATTTATTTCTCATCCTCGGTGGACCAGAGAATTCTGCTGGATGAGTTCCTCCCACACTTGCTAATCCTCACTTTAAGATAAAACAATTTTCTGAGTCTATTCATTTACAGATACTATTGTTGATACTGAGGAAATCTCCTTAACTACAAATTGAATTCTTTTCCTACCCTGGTCTTCAGCATCCTCCGCCCCCCCCTCCCCCCGCCCCGTGCTTTATCAGCACCCCTTCCCCTGGGTACCACCACCTAACTGATTGCTAGCATCAGAATTTGGGATCCAGTGGGAGGGAAGAGTTTTCTAAAGTGGAGGAAGAGAACCACCATCCTCGAAAGTAATGAGGACTTTTGAAAAACTCTGTAATCCTGGAGCAAGCATAAGCAACTTTGGTTTATATTTTACGCCATAGTAAAATGGATCAGCAGATAAATGCTTGTATAGGTAAAGGGCGGTGAAGAAGCATATAGGAACCCAGCCTGGGAAGTGGCCATCCTCAAGGATGGCCTGTCCATGAGAAATCTCGGTGGCGGATCATGTCAGATGCACATAGCGCAGTGTTCGTAAAGTCAGGAACAGTATCCAAACCTCCTCTCAGTCTCTGAAGGATTATGCCCTCTTCTTTGTTATTTTTTTCAAAGCAAACTCATAGATTCAGAGAACAAACTGATGGTTACCAGGTGGGAGAGGGGTTGAGGGGCTGGTTGAAAAAAGTGAAGGGAAGCCCTGGCTGGTGTAGCTCAGTGGACTGAGCGTGGGCTGCGAACCAGGCATTGCAGGTTCGATTCCCAGTCAGGGCACATGCCTAGGTTGCAGGCCATGTCCCCCAGCAACCGCACACTGATGTTTCTCTCTCTCTCTCCCCCCTCCCTTCCCTCTCTAAAATTAAATAAATAAATAAATAAAATACTTAAAAAAAAAAGTGAAGGGATTAAGAAGTGCAAATTGGCTGTTACAAAACAGTCACAGGACGTGAAGTTCAGCTTAGGGAACATAGTAATATTGGAGGCATTCTTTTCTTTCTTTTTTTTTTTTTTGTTTCTTTTCTCTTTAATTTGACTTACCCCAAAATTTCTATGTTGATAATTGTCAGAGGTAAGAGAATGAGTTTTTAGGTTGCTTTTCTTGAATTCCATTTTTCTTTTTATTTCATTTTTCTTTTTTTTAAATATATTTTATT